>JAJIBD010026852.1:0-20000 GCA_021461705.1 Cryptotis parvus
CATGTTTCCCTATATATTCTTCTATGTATTTCATGGATTCAGGTCTCATATTGAGATATTTAATCCATTTTGATCTGATTTTTTGTGCATAGTTTTTAGACAGAGGTCCAAATTCATTTTTTTTTACTGTAGCTGCCCAGTTTTCCCAGTACCACTTGTGAAGAGGCCTTCCTTGCTCCATTTTGTACTTTTTTGCTCCTTGATCGAAGATTAATTGTTCATGTATTTGAGGCTGGTTGTCAGGATACTCAACTCTATTTCATAGGTCCATGAGTCTATTTTTCATTCAAATACCATGCTGTTTTAATTGCCATGCTTTGTAGTTGAATTTGAATTTGGGAAAGGTGATGCCTCCCCATCTTCTTTTATCCAAGGATTGCTTTAGCTATCCATGGGTGTTTATTATTCCATACAAATTTCAGAAGTTTTGGTCAATTTCTTTGAAGATTTCCATGGGTATCCTTATAGAGATGTCTTTGAATCTGTATAAAGCTCTAGGAAGTATTACCATTTTGACAATGTTGATTCTCGTGATCCATGAGCAGGAAATTTGTTTCCACTTCCTTGTGTCATCTTTTTATTTCTTGAAGATATGTTTTGTAGTTCTCTTTGTAGAGGTCCTTTACATACTTTGTCACACTGATTCCTAGATATTTAATTTTCTGTGGCACAATTGTGAATGGGATCATTTTCTTAATATCCATTTCCTCTCTTTTAGCTATTCATATATAGGAAAGCCACTGAGTTTAGGTATTGGTTTTGTACCCTGCCACTCTACTCTAATGTAGAGTGGCAGGGGTATCTACTAGTTTTTTTGGTAGAGAGTTTTGGGTTCTCTAGGTATAATATCATGTCATCTGTGAATAGTGATAGCTTGACTTCTTCTTTGCCTATCTGGATGCCCTTAATGTCCTTTTCTTCTCTGATTGCTCGGCAAGAACTTCCAGTACTATATTGAATAAAAGAGGTGAGAGGGGGCAACCTTGTCTTGTCCCTGAACTTAGGGGAAGGCTTTCAATTTTCCCCATTGAGAATGATGCTCGCTGTGGGCTTTTGGTAGATGGCTGTAACTGTCTTGAGGAAGGTTCCTTCAATTCCCATTTTTTGGAGGGTTTTAATCATGAATTGGTGCTGGATCTTGTCAAATGCTTTCTCTGCATGTATTGATATGATCATATGGTTTTTATTTTTTCTCTTATTGATATGATGTATTATGTTGATTGACTTGTGAATGTTTAACCATCCTTGCATTCCCAGAATGTATCCTTCTTGGTCATGATGTATAATCTTCTTATGAGTCTTTGGAGTCTGCTAGTACTTTGCTGAAGATCTTAGCATCTGTATTCATCAGGGAGATCAGTCTATAGTTTTCTTTCTTTGTTTTGTCAAACCCTGCTTTTTGGTATGAGGGTGATATGTGCCTCATAGAAGCTGTTTGGGAGTGTTTCTGTTTCTCCTATTTCTTGGAAGATCTTGAAAAGGAATGGGGAGTAAGTCCTCCTTAAAGGTTTGGTAGAATTCACTAGTCAATCCATCTGGACCTGGGCTTTTGTGTTTGGGCAGACATTTAACTACTGTTTCAATTTCCTCAATGGTGATAGGCTTATTCAGGTACTGCAGGTCTTCTTGTTTCAGCCATGTGAGGTTATAGGACTTCAGGAATTTATCCATTTCTTCTAGATTCTCAAATAATCTCTTATGATCTTTTGGATTTCAGTGGCTTCTGTTTTGATGTCCCCCTTTTCATTTCTGATTCTGTTTATTTGTTCTCTCTTTCCCTATCCTTTCAAATCTTGCCAGTGGTTTGTAGATCTTGTTTAGTTTTACAAAGAACCAGCTCTTGGTTTCATTAATCTTTTGGATTGTTTTTTTGGGTTTCAGATCATTGATTTCCTCTCTAAGTTTTATTATTTCCTTCTTCTACCTGGATTAGGTCCTTTTTGTTGGTCTTTTTCTAACATTTGGAGATGTGAAGTCAGGTTTTTTATGTGGGCCCTTCCTTCTATCCTGATGAATGCTAGCAGAGCTATGAACTTTCCTCTTAACACTGCTTTTGCTGTGTCCCACAAGGTCTGGTAATTGATGTCTTCATTTTCATTTGTTTCCAGGAATCTTTGGATTTCCTGTTTGATTTTTTCTGTGACCCTTGGTTGTTCAGCAGTTAGCTATTCAGTTTCCAGGTGTTTGGTTCAACTCCCTGTTTCTGTATGTGGTTAACTTCCATTTTCGTTGCATCATTGTCTATAAAATTAGTTGACACAATTTCTATCCTTTTTATTTTATTGAGGTATGTTTTATGGCTCAGCATGTGGTCTATGTTGGAGAATGTTCCATGTGCACTGGAGAAAAATGTGTATTCAGCTTTTTTTGGGATGAAAAAATCCTGTATATATCAACCAGCCCTCTATCTTACATTTCTTCCTTCAGGGCCAGTATTTCCTTGGTGAGTTTCATTCTTGTCGATACATCAAGAATTGGTAAAGCTGTGTTGAAGTCTCTGACTACTATTGTGTTGCTGTCAATGTCTTTTTGAAGTCTATTAGCAGTTGTTTTAAGTATTTTGCTGGCCTCTCGTTGAGTGCGTATATATTTAGGAGTGTAATTTCTTCCTCGTATATGCATTCCTTAATATTAAGAAATGGTGTTAACTGTCCCTTCTAACTTTATTCAGCTTGAAGTTTATGTTGTCAGATACTAGTATGGCCACACTGGCCTTTTTAGAGGAGTTGTTTGCATGGATAATTGTCTTCCAGCCTTTGACTTTGAGTATGTGTTTTTCTCTGATTGTTCAGATGTGTTTCTTTTAGGCAGCAGAATGTTGGATTCAGTTTTTTAATCCATTTTGCCAATCTGCGTCTCTTTATTGCACATTTAGGCTATTGACATTGAGAGGGATTATTGTCATAAGATTTTGTGCCATTTTTTTGAATAAGTTTGTTGAGCTTTTTAGGGTTTGTCTTACCTTACAGCAGCTCCTTCAGTCCTTCTTTTTAAAGTTGGCATTGAGTCTTTGAATTTCTTAAGCTGTTGTTTATCTATGAAGTTGTGTATCCTTCCTTCAAATATGAAAGTGAACTTGTTGTAGGTAAAGACTTCTTGGTGAGGCCTTCATTTTGTTGAGCCTTTTCACAATATCCCACCATTGTCTTCGGGCTTGGAGTGTTTCCCGCCAAAAATCTGCTGTAAATCTTAGGTATTTTTTCTTTGTATGTAATTTCCTTGCCGCTCTCTTCCTCCTGCGCAGCTCAGGTTTTAGGTCATTCATCATGTTGACTTCTCGACCTAGGTACACATAACTGCTGCATTCAGAGATGTTTGTTCCATTGAGAGAGAATGGGGCCTCTGGAACTAGTTCATTTCTCATGAACATAGTTTTCTTCAGATTCAGCTGTAGACCTACCTTTCCACATTCTCGGTCAAAGTCAGCCAGCATTTGTGCCGCTTGGCTAATGTTTGGTGTTATTAGAACGATGTCATCAGCGAAGCGGGAGGTGGTGTAGTTGCCGACCATCTATCTTCACTCCCATTCCTTCCCATTCTAATTGTCTCATGATGTTCTCGAGGGTGGCACTGAAGAGTTTTGGTGAGATGGTATCACCCTGTCGAACCCCTCTTTTGACATCAATGATCACTTCTTTGTAGAATGGTGAGATCCTGGTGGTGAATCCGTAATACAGCTCCACGAAGGATCTTGATGTATTGGGTTTGAACACCCTGTTTGACTAGGGCTTCGATGACTGCTTCAGTCTCCACAGAATCAAAGGCTTTCTGTAAATCAATGAACGTGAGACAGAGCGGCATCTTGTACTCCCTACAAACCTCAATGAGCTTGGTTACTGTGTGGATATGGTCGATTGTGCTGAATCCTTTCCGGGAAACCTGCTTGCTCGCATGGTTGACCTTCATCTAGTGTTCTGCTAATCCTGTTCAGGATGACTCGTGTAAACAGCTTGTAGATGACAGACAACAGGCAGATGGGGCGATAGTTGCCGATGTCATGAATGTCTCCCTTCTTGAACAGTAGAACTGTCCTGCTGGTTTTCCATTGGGAGGGCACCTTGCATTCGGACAGGTAGCGTGTGAAGAGCCGAGCTAGTGTATTGATGAGCACCGATGGCAGATTCTTCAGATGTTCGGGTCTGACTTTGTCTGGGCCTGGTGCTGTTCCCTTCTTTACCGATGAGATGGCATGTCTTATTTCAGAAGGGAGAACGTTGGGAATGGCGTATCCATCCTGTGGAATTTGGTATGTGGGCAGGTGGATGTGGCTATCAAAAAGATTTGAGTAGAAGTCCTGGATAATCTTCTCCATTGCCTTTCTGGAAGATGTGATAGATCCATCAGGGCGTCGGAGGGCAGTCATCTTGGTCTTATAGTTGGCGAAGGACAGGCGGGCAGTCGCGAATACTTTTCCCGGCTTCTGCTGCATCTTCCAGTATTTCTGCTCTTCTGTCTTTGAGGTCTGCTTTTTATCGCTTCTCTGCACTGTTTAGCAAGCTTGGACGTTAGCATTTGGTCTCCTGAGGCTCGCGCCTTGCCACGTTGGCGAATGAGCTCGAGAGTTTCTGAAGACAAGCGTCCTTTTGTGTTTTTCTCTCTCTCGGCATTCTTCGCACAATCATGGAGGTGCTGAACCAGTCGGTTGTATTCTTCATCGATGTCATCAATGATGGTATCTTCCCATGTTGCCGCAATGGTGCTAAAGAGTTCCCAGTTGGTGGTCGTTCTGGGAGTTCTCTTCTTAAACTTTGCAGCCTTTTCTCCCGTTGCGGGAAGTAGAATTTTGCACGAAGGAGACGGTGGTCCGATCCTGTCTGGAATTTGGGGACGACAGCAACATCGGTCAGACAAAACCGTCGATTGAAGATGATGTGGTCGATTTCATTGTGGAACTGTCCACCAGGAGATTCCCATGTCCAACGTTTCGCTTCAGCCTTCTGAAACTGTGAGTTCCCATGAATAGTCTTGGTGGACATGATGAACTCAGATAGTCTCTCACCCTGTTCGTTCCATTCTAGGCCATGGGTCCCGATGTGGAGTTCTTCAGCCGATCTTCTCGGTCCTATCTTGGCATTAAAATCACCGACTATGATCTTGTAGAAGGTGTGATCTTTTTTTATAGAACTCCTCCAATTCCATGTAGAATTTCTCAATTTCATCTTCTTTGTATGTGGATGTTGGTGCATAGACAATGAAGATAGAAATTGCTGGCAGTGGGCCACATCTCCTCAAGTGTAATCGTCCTATTCGGGTTTGTTAGGCATTCAAATGAATCAATGTTGACAGCCATGTTCGTGTTGACAAGGACACCAATGCCACCGACGCCTCTTTCATCACATGTTCCAAGGAACAATTCTTCTCCGGTGTCAAATACAGCATGATGCGACTGGCGCCTCCTGCGTCTCAGTCAGACCAATGATGTCGTACTTGATCTTTCTTGCTTGCAGCATCAGATCCTCAATATATGCTTCCGTTGCCAGTGTACGTGCATTGAAAGTACAGACAGTCATTTTAGTCCTTCTTCGTTTTGGCAGCCTAGGACAGCCGTGAAATTTTATCAGGCACTGCTTGTTTGCCTTTCTTACTGCTGCCGTATTAAGGGCTCTTTCGGGTCAGGAAAATAAACATTTTTGTTACTGGGTTTTGGCATATCGAACACGCATCGGACAGCTTGCCAGGCTCTGCCATGCGGGCACTATATTCTCATTGCTTTGTGGGGGCTCTCTCAGAGGGGTGGGTAGAATATTTGTGGTAGTTTGGAGGTAAATTGCGCCGCCAGCGCCGGCGCAAAAGAAAGCTGGTTTCTGCTCTGCCGGGTGTACCTGTGTCCGAGGCTCAAGCATTCCCTGGGTTTGAAATACTCTCCTCTGAAGGGCGGGTCTCTGCAGGGCGGGTCCTTGTAGGCTGGGTTTCTGACAAGCTGGGCTGGAGACTGGATTAATCTGTGGGCTGGAGAGTGGATTAATATGCTGGGGGAGATCTTACCAGCTGCAGAGTGTGGATTGTGACACAGATCGCTGCCAGCAAGGTGTGGGGAGTTTCTCTGGCCTCCTCCGAGGCTCCATCGGGATGGTGGACTCAGGTCCGGAGTTGCTCTCGTGGTCCATGGAGTGCAGGGGGTTCAACGGGGAAAGCTGGTTTCTGCTCTGCCGGGTGTAGCCCAGCGGTGGGGCGTTTGCCTTGCGCGCAGCCGCCCCCAGCCGGCCTGGCTGGCTTCCATCCCGGCATCCCATATGGCCCCGAGCACCGCCAGGAGAATTCCTGAGTGCAGAGCCAGGAGTAACCCCTGAGCATCGCTGGGTCCGACCCAAAAAGCAAAAAAAAAAAAAAAGATTTAGTGAATACAATACTTTTAATGAGCTATTAGAAGTAATGAGTATCAGGAACTTGGTATTAATCCAAGTCTGGGAACAGAAAGATAGGGAAAAGATTCAATGAAAATGAATGAAGAGAACATCCTAAAGAGACAGTAAAAGGTAATAGAAAATAAAAGAGATAAAAAAGGTAGTAGACAGGGATATAAGGAATGGTTAATTCAGACACTATGTCCAGGGATTGTCCCATCAGCAACGTGTAAAAGAAGGATGTGGAAGATACACTTAGTGCTATAGGAGCTAGAAGCCTTTTCTGCAGGTCCTCTGTTGTTGACTTCTCTGTTTTCCTTGGGGATAGCTCAAGGCTGAACATTGGAGGATTGTGGATCCTCTGGCAGTGTGAGGGCCGAATCAGGTGGTAGAATCCTACTCCGAATGAGGCGTAGCAACATGCAAGATTCTTAAGACAAATGTCAAGCAGAGGCATACCTCCCTTTTTTCTTTTTTTTTTTAAATAACAGCCCCAATTAAAAATGTGTTGCCTCTGAATTAGGGGATGGAGAGTGGGCTGGTGGAGGAGCAGTGTACTGGCCCACCACTGCTCATGTAGATTCCGACCCCATATATTCAGGGGCGTGGGGCTACATACGGCTGGCAAATGGCAACATTCCCATCAGGGCCAATGCACTTTAGTTGCCTAGCACACTGCCAGACAGTGGAAGAAGCAAAGTGCTAACTCCATGCAGGCTATAGGGAATCTCTTGCAAGGCTCAGTTATGGGGCCAGTATTTAGAAGAAATAATAGAGACATCAGCTCTGGTGTCAAAAATGCCAACAAACTTTTGTCCATGAATTTCAATAGTCAAATGCGGGTGACAATGGCTGGAGCAATAGTCCAGCGGGGAGGGCCTTGGTATCTGTCCCACCGCAGCGACCAGTGCATGGTAGCTGCGGGGTGCTTCTAGGTGATCCGCAGCTGGGTGACCCAAGCAGCAGCACATCATTGGGTGCCAGAAATGAACTGCCAGTTTCATTGGCTGAGAGCACCTGGAAGGCCCCAGAAAGATAAAACAGTGGATATGTGTGTTGTATGATATAGACAATATACTACGTGGTCGGTGCCGGCGCCCAGCTCCCCCACCGCAGCTGGCAGAAAGTGCCTCCCACCCCCCCCCCCCCCGCTCCCTTGGTCCATTCTCCTTTTAAGGGGCGAAGGATGTAGGCGGCCCCCAGCTCTCCCGGTGACAAGAAAGATCCCTGTGAAGACCCTTTCCCACGGGGACCCAGGCAGAGGTCAGAATCTCTCATTCTGCATCAAGAGGGGCTGGACCAAGGGTGACCCCCAGCATCTGACCTGGGAGTGGTGACGGGTCCGGATCCCTGTAAAGGCAGAATCCAACCCTGACCTGGGTCACTGGGTCCCAGAACCGAGGTAAGGACTCGGGTTATAGTCGCGGGTCCACCCGCGGGCCGAAATCCCCACTTGGTCACGTCGCTGCGACTCTAGTAAAACCTCCCAGGATGGCCCCAAAGGGAGGGGAAGCCGGTCAGTCACGGTTCCCGCCCCTCTGGGTCTGTGCCCGGACCCCACTCAGGCTCTGCGGCTGTCCTCCGAATGGAACCACGATCCTGCCCAGTTATTCCACGGGAGCGGGCAGGTGCAAGGGAGATGTTGGTCCTACACGCGGAGGCTGAAGCACAGCAAGTTCTCAGGAGCAGGAGTCGTCTCTCATTGATCAAATGAGCGGATACGCCCGCCCCAAGGCGTGATTGGACGCAGCACAGACGCTCTCCAGTGTGAGCTCACAGAAGGTGATTAGGTGGGCGCAAGCGATTGGACACTAGCTCACAATGCTCTTTCTGTGTAGTGGGGGTATGGCGGATAAGTATGGTGGGTGTGGGTATGTGTGGTGGGGGTGTGGATGTAATGTAGGTGCTCTGCCACTGAGCCACGTTTACTCGCAAAACTCAGAGTCTTTTGTTCTTTGTTCTATTTTTTCTTTTCTTTTTGGCTTTTTGGCTCACATCCAGCGATGCTCAGGGGAGTAATCCTGAGCAGGTCCCCCTTCTCGGTGCAAGGCAAAAGCCCTAACAGCTGCGCTGTGGCTTTGGAGCCCTCTTTTTTTTTTTTTGTTCTGTGGCTATACCTCCTACTTGTCGGATTATTCCCAGCTCTATAATCAGAGGTCAGGCCTGCATCTGCTCCATGTCAGGCTTTAGCCATTGCACTGACATAGGTGGACTCCACGGGTGGCTCATATAAGGCGGGAAGGGAAGAGAGATGGTCACTACCTCCCTAACCAACTCTGCCACTGGCCGCTGGTCAAGCTAAGACTGATAAAGTCTGAGATGAGCCCTGCATGGTGAGCTCCACCAGTCACACCAGGTGGCGGTAAAGCCGCACCTAATGTCCCTTGATCTCTAGGCATGGGAGTTGATCCCCATCAAGGGAGTTGATCCCCATCACCAGAGATTTCTCGGGGAGCCAGGGACACAGGCTAGAATGAGGAATTGCTCTTTGCAAGAAAGGAAAGTCAGTCCTAGCCCTTAACCAGGGTATTCTCAGAGTTCTTGTCTTCCTCGCAGAAAAAGAATTTTCAGGAGTAGATGAGCAGTGAATTAATCACTTGCCACTTGTATGGCTTGTCTTCCTGTTGTTCATCGATTTGCTCAAGTGGGCACCACTAACATCTCCATACGTCCTGTCACATGCTAATGTAGCCCAAGGGCATCTGCTCCTCCAGGAACATAAAGAGCCTCAAACCATTCCATCAGGTCACGGGAATGACGTCTATAATTGTTACTGGTATTTGGCATATCAAATACGATATGGGTAGCTTGCCAGATTCTGCTGTATCGGTGAAATAAAACAGATTTTATTTATTTATCCATTCATTCAATCATTCATTCATTCATTTTAGTGACCATACCCACACACACTCCATAAGCCACAGACCGAGAATCGCAGTGGAGGCGATGGGAAGCGTCAGTGGGGGATGAAATTACAAGGGAACCTAGAAAAGTTGTTCTTCATCGTGGCTCAACAGGCCTAGGTTTCAACATTGTCGGAGGTAAAGATGGAGAAGGAATATTTATTTCCTTTATCTTGGCTGGAGGACCTGCTGATCTTAGTGGTGAACTCAGAAAAGGAGATGGGATTATATCGGCAGGCTTTGTTAATCAAACTAATATTTTAACTATGGCTTATTAAAAGTTTAATTGTTCACTTTCTAAAGTTATGGCAATGTGATTATCTTCATGCTACTTAGAATTTAGCTATAAAGTTATAGTGTTATCACAAATGTTGGTATGTATAATAGACTTTTTTTTTCAAAATGTAAGTCTATATAGTTCCAGATATTATAAGTGTGCTTGAAACAAATACGTATTTTCTATTTATAAGTTACAATGTTGTCTATTTGATCTGGCATTTAAAAAACTTATTTTTTAACATTAGAATTTTTTTTCAATTCTCAGAGGCTACAGAGAGTGTGCACTTTGGTTTACTGTTTTGTGGTACCAGGGATTGAACCCCAACAGTCTGGTTCACTTAGCAAAATTAAACTCATGAAAGAACTGAGAATTAGAATGACCGTAGTAAATTTATTTGAGAAAGTAATTAGCCTTCATAGACACAGAGACACTCAGACATAGTTACCCCTTGGTAAGATGCTGGGAGGAAGAGACAGAATAAACAGTAATAAGCAGGGAGCCAGAGCAATAGCCCAGCGAGTAAGGCATTTGCCTTGCATGCCACCACCTGGGTTCGACCCCCGACGTCCCATATGGTCCGCTGAGCACTGCCAGGAGTAGTTCCTGGGTGCACGGCCAGGAGTAACCCCTGAGCAACGCCGGTGTGACCCCAAAAGCAAAAACAAAATAGAGTGATAAGGAGAAAGTAATGAAAACAGACATTGTGAAACAATAGAGAAAAAATGAGAGACAATTTTTCTGTCGACTTTGTAGTAATTTTGGTGCTCTGCCATATGGGTGGGATACTATCGGTAGTAGGCTCTCAGTTTGTGCATTTACTGATGAACCGCAGTGGGGGAGAGATCGGCTTTTCTCTTGGGTGGAACTGTGACAAGCTGTGGAGTCTGATGTCGAAAATAGCGGCCTTCATGGTGTGGGGGTTCCTCTGGCTTCTTGTGAGGCTCTGCTGGGACGGTGGGCTGTTGCAGGACACCTAAAAGCCTAGGCCTCTGCATCTGCTCTGAATTGCCTCCTGCAAATCACTTCGTAGATAAGGGGGTAGTTTAAATGTGGCAGTTTATCTGACCATGTATTCTGTACTAGCTGGTATAAATATTCTCTCATGCTACCACAACCATCGTGGGACTAGCTAGATCGTACCAGCATATTTGCCTGGCCACGTTGGATCCTTAAGTAATTAGACCAGAGAGAAATGCTGTTTGCCTCCAAGCAAGCAAGCATGGCTCCCTGATAACTCAAAGGCAACTAAAATACAAAACTACCGTGAAGTAGATGAGACTTGTGAAGGCTTGGAGAAATAATTAACCGGCATTAGTATTAGACTTTGGTACAGAGACATGCCATCTCAGAAACCCCTTTCTCTACCCTATAAAGGCTTTTCCAGGCAGATCTTGGCTTAAGACATTAGCATATAAAAAGGGCCAAGGTGAGGTGCTGGGAGAAATTTTGCCTGAGGGCATTTGACCCTCCCTGCTTTCCATAATAGTGGGAGGGAGGTCTGAGTTGCAGGGGTATAAAACTGGCCTGTTTCATCTCTCGCTCTCTCTCTTTTTGGGCTCTCTCTTTGTGAGCTTGCACCTTTCTTGGGAGTTTTGTCTTTGTTTCCTCTTTATAGGGCCTTTACACGTGGTGACCGCCATTTTGGCCTACACGTGGCTGGGGTTCTAACCAGAAATCCTAAGCACAGGGCTTTTCCTATTGTGCATTTGTATGCCTGAACCTGTGATAAATAAAGCCTTTTAAAAATGCATCGGATTCCTGAGTCTTCATCCATTCCCGCCGGCTTCGGAGGTAGAAAGGAACTCGCTTCCCGGCACTGTCGGGGACCCTGGCGACATCCCCAACAGTGGGCCAGGGTGAGAACTTGCCTTCCCTCCCGGGGCGTCACAATCGCTGAGCACAGGGAGAGCTGGTAGCAACTCTAGCACATTATGGACAGAAAATTTCAGGACTTAAATTGACATATAATATGCTCATTGGCTAAGGGGAATGGCTTAACAAACATAAACAAGCCACCTTCCCTGGACAATACTATCTTATGTCTGGGAGGCAGCTTCAACATCTTGGGAGAAAATAGATATGGACATAGAATTTCAAGGCTCATACATCAAATATTTCAAGGTATCACAGAGCAGTGTGCAGATTTCTTAGGTAAACTAACGCAATTCAAAAACAAATAAAAATAAACTCAACAATATTTGGTATGGCTGTTAGCATTTGAAAACGCTAATAAACACTGCCAAACAACTCTACGTCCTATTAGGGAAAGAGAGGACATAATAGGTTACCTCAAGGCGTGTAGGAATGTCAGTTCCCTAAACCATCAGGTATGTGTAAAAGCCATAGAAGCATGTGCAGTGTAGAGGGAACTCAGAATATTGGATCAGGGGATCTTTGCAGGAGTAAGGAATGCCTCACAACCTTGCACCACCCATGCCCACTGGGCAAGGGACTGCCATTCCTTTTGTATTCCTGCTAAGAGAACCTGGAGGAGGGACCTGTCTCAGACCTCATTAACATCAAGGGCTTTAGCTGTGAACATTTTGGACACTATCAAAGGGAAGGCTGATCTAATCTTGACCCCGTCCTCTCAGAACAAACATCCAATAACCCATTTGTGGGAAACTGGGCAGGGGGCCAACCCCAGGCCCTGCAAAATCAGGGGACAATCCCACCTTTCCATCCTGCATCCTATCTCCCTGTGGGGAAATGCTGTGGTGCCCCCCAAAAAAAATCCGGGAGCAGGATCAGGGATTCCCTTTTGCCCCAGGGGATCGGCGGGCAGATGGAGAAAGACGCAGGAATCCGGCAAGGTTTTAAAATGCTTGACTTATCACAGGTTCAGGCATACAATCAGCAATAGGAAAAATCCTGTGCTTAGTATTCCTGGCTAGGACTCCGCCACATATAGGCCAAGATGGTGGCCACCACGTGTTAAGGCCCTGTAGAGAAGAGACAAAGACAAGGTGCCAACAGAAAGAGGGAGAGTGACACAAGAAGAGTGTGAGCCCCAAAAGAGAAGCCAAAAAGAGGACCCAGAACGGAAGCAGGCTAGTTTTATCTCCCTGCAACTCAGACCTCCTAATTTATGGGAAGCCAGCAGGGTCAAATGCCCTCAGGTAATTTCTCCCAGGACCTCACCTAGGCCCTTTTAGATGCTAATGTCTCGAGCCAAGATCTGCCTGGAAATGCCTTTGTAGGGTGGAGAAGGGGGGTTTCTGAGATGACATGCCTCTGTACCAAAGACTATACTAATGCCATTTAAATATTTCTCCAAGCCTTCACAAGAGTCTCGTCTTTACTTCATCATAGTTTTGTATTTCAGTTGCCTTTGAGTTATCATGGAGTCATGCTTGGAGGCAAGCAGCATTTCTCTCTGGTCTAATTAGTTAGAGATCCAAAGTGGCCAGGCAAATATGTTGGTAAAATCTAGCTAGTCCCATGATGATTGTGGTAGCATGAGAGAATATTTATACCAGGCATTACAGAATTGCAACGGCAGAGCTTGGCAAACTACCCGTGCTGTATTTGATATGCCAGATACCAGTAACAATTATAGACCTCGTTCCCATGACCTGATGGAATGGATTGAGGCTCTTTATGTTCCTGGAGCAAGCAGGTGCCCTTGGGCTCTACTTGCATGAGACAGGTCATATGGAGATGTTACTGGTGCCTGCTCGAGCAAATCGATGATGAACGGGAAGACAGTGACAGACAGTGATTACAGAATACATGGTCAGATAAACTGCCACATTTAAACTACCCCCCCCTTATCTACGAAGTTACCTGCAGGAGGCAATCCAGGGCAGATGCAGAGGCTCTTAGGTGTCCTGCAACATCTCCCCCAATCAACAAATGCAGGATTAAAAAAAAAACAAATGCAGGATTGCAACGAGTAACCTCATTACAACCTACTACTGCAGGGAGAGCTGCTTTAGATATTCCCTGCCCCAACAATATTACCATAAGGCAAGTCTAATGCCCTTATAAACTAAAATCTAAATTTAAAGAACCTATCCCACAGGGCACTGTGGGCTTGCTTCTGGGGAGAAGTAGTTTAACTCTAAAAGGGATCATCATCCATACTGGAATAATAGATACTGATTCTACAGGGGAGAGGAAAGTGGTTGTCTCTGTGCCCACTATTTGAACATTTAAAAAAGGAGAGTATGGAGCGATAGCACAGCGGGTAAGGCGTTTGGCTTGCATGCAGCTAACCCGGGTTTGGTCCCTGGCATCCCATATGGTCCCCTGAGCACTGCCAGGAGTAATTCCTGAGCTAAGAGCCAGGAGTAACCCCTGAGCATCGCTGGGTGTGACCCAAAAAGCAAAAATAAATAAATAAATAAATGAAAATAAAAAGGGAGAATATATAGCCCAATTATTGTTGCTTTCTTACATTATGCCTGGCCATTCAGATTACCCAAGTTTTGGCAGTATAAATCCTGGAGCAAGACCTGCTGATTCCTTATTGGCCTTTAATTATAATATAACAGAGGACAATCTCCCATTTTTTTCTTTTTGGGTCACACCCGGAAAATGCTTAGGGGATACTCCTATCTCTGTGCTCAGGAATTACTCCTGACAGTGCTTGGGGGACCATATGGGATGCTACGAATCGAAACCAGGTGGTCCTGTGTAAGGCCCTGCATGGGACAATGTGCCTTGATGCTTAGGGACAGGTGGTGGAATCCCACATGTGTCTCCAAGGTCCCGCTGATCTACTTTCCGCTTTTCGGGCCATTTTTGGTTGTGTCCAGATGAGGTGTTCCTTTTTCACAACATTCATACCAATATAGGAAGTGCCCATTACTTTTGACATGTGCCATTCCAAAGGTGTGAGATAGTATCTCATTGTCATCTTGACCTGGATTTCCCTAATCTTAAGTAACTGAGCAGTTTTTTATGTGCCTGTTATCCCTCTGTGAGATGTCCCTGTTCATTTCCCTCTCCCCATATTTGGTAGGGTTTTTTCTATCTATCTATCTATCTATCTATCTATCTATCTATCTATCTATCTATCTATCTATCTATCTATCTATCTATCTATCTATCTATCTATCTATCTATCTATCTATCTATCTATCTATCTATCTATCTATCTATCTATCTATCTATCTATCTATCTATCTTCTATCTATCTATCTATCTATCTATCTATCTATCTATCTATCTATCTATCTATCTATCTATCCTATCTATCTATCTATCCTATCTATCTATCTATCTATCTATCTCACATCGACGCCGCCGATCTATCTATCTATCTATCTATCTATCTATCTATCTATTGATTTATTTATGCTTTTGGCGTCACAGCGGGCGTTGCTCAGGAGTTACTTCTAGCTCTTAACTCAGGAATGACTCCTGGCAGTGCTTAGGGGACCATATGGGAAGCCTGGTTGTCGGGGGAGCCGCTGGGGTCCCCAACAATACCAGGAAGCAAGTTCCCTTCTACCTCCCAAGCCGGCGGGGAATGGATGAAAACTAAGGAACCCGGCACAGATTTTTATTCTTTTTGGGTCACACCCAGCAATGTTCATGGATTACTCCTGGCTCTGTACTCTGCAATTACTCCTGGTGGTGGTCAGGGGACCATGGGGATGCTTGGGATTGAACCCTTGTCGGCCGCGTGCAAGGCAAACGCCCCACCCACTGGATTATAGCTCTGGCACCACGTGAGACATGTGAGCTAACTGTCCAATCCCTTGCACCCACCTAGTCATCCTCAATGAGCTCACACTGGGGAATCTGTGCCGCGTCGAATCACGTCTGGGGCGAGCATATCCACTCATCTGTCCAATAAGGGAAAACTCAGGATCCGAGAACTTCCTGTGCTTGTGCTCCCTGGAGTAGGACCAACCTACTCCCCCACAAGTGCCGGCTCCCGTCGGCCTCAACTGGGTGGATGGTGGTTCGGTTCGGAGGACAGCCGTGGAGCCTGAACAAAAGCTGGATGTGGGCCAAAAGGGAAAAAAAAAAGGAAAAAGTAGAAAAGAACAAAAGATCCTAAATTTTATGACTCAGCTATAGAGCACCTGCTGTGCAACCAGACCCTCCACCAAACATCCACACCCACCAACACTCCCACATGACGCCACACACCCTCAGGAAACACACTCTCTCCCAATTATACTTTAACACCAACCCTCATACTCGAGACAGAGAGATGATTGCCAGCTAAAATGTCCAATCACTTGCGCCCACCTAGTCATTTTCTATGATATCACACTGGAGGGCGTCTGTGCCGCGTCCAATCACATCTGGGGTGGGCGTATCCACTCCTCTGTCCAATGGGGGACGACTCTCACCATCCCGACGGCTTCCTGTGCTTCTCCTCCCTGGAGTAGGACCAAAGTCTCCCCCACAAGTGCCGGCTCCCGTCGGAATGAACTGGGTGGATGGTGGTTGGCTTTGGACGACAAGCCGCAGAGCTGAGAGAGGCTGGAGATGGTGGGTGCGTGGGATCGGGGCGGAACCCCAGAGGCACTGGAACCGTGACTGACGGGCTTTCTCTGGCCTGGGAGCAACACTGGGTGGTTTGACTAGGGTCACCTCAGTGGGACCCTGTGGGGACTTCGACCTGCGGGGAGATCCCGGGGTTATAAGCCGTCTATTCCTGGGTTCTGGACCCCAGGTCAGGTTTGGATTCCCCATTCACCGAGTCGGAGTCCCCACCCCCCTCATCACTCCAAGTCAGATGCTCCTGGTCACCCTCGTCCAGCCACTCTTGCTGCAGAATGGGAGGTTCTGATCTCCGCCTAGGGTCCCCGTGGGCACTTTCTTGACTCTGAGAGAGCTCCGGGACCCTTAAGTTCTTCCCCCTTCAAAGGAAGATTGATAAAGGAAATGCAGTGGGAGGTGGGCGGCGCTTCCTGCCAGGCGAGGTGGGGGAGCTGGGCGCAGGCCCCTACCACGGAATTTCGTGTTCTAAATAAAAGACGGGGGACCAGAGTGATCGTCCTAGCGGGTAGGGCGTTTGCCTTGCATGCAGCCAGCCCATGCGGGCCCGGGTTGGATCCCGGCATCCCATAGGGTCCCCCGAGCTCCGCCAGGAGTTATTCCTGAGTGTAGAGCCAGGAGAAACCCCTGATTATGGCCGTGTGTGACCCAACAAGAAAAAAAAAAAGATGGAAACGAAACAAAACTGTCTCTGGGACTTGGATAATTTCAGCAGAGTCACATGATTTTGTTGTTTTCCTTTTTGGGTCATACTCAGCAATGCTCAGGGGATACTCCCAGCTCTGCACTCAGGAATTACTCCTGGCGGTGCTTGGGGGAACCATATGTGATGCCAGGGAATCAAACCCAGGTCGGCCGTTTGCAAGACAAAAGTCCTACCCGCTGATCTATTGCTCTGGCCCCCTGGAGTCCCCTGATTTTTTGCATCACTCATTCTGAGTTTTGCCCAGTGTGATTATGTTTGTCACACAGTTCAGCCACTTCTGCTCCCGACACTACATTCAAGGAAATAGGAACAAGTTAGATATTTGAAAAATATACGGAAGCCAAATCATCAATAGCTTTGTCATTGTTTAATGGTGACAATACCATTTTTATATATTAAATGTATTCATATATTTCATCATTAAATCATCTATTTATATTATACATTCATATATTTATGTTTAATTAAATACATTTGATTTATATTAATTAGATATAATTAGTATATTTTATGGAATATGTTAAAATTTAAATACATTTTAATACATTGCTAGAAGCATATATATTGCGATAAGCATGCCTGTAGTTTTTGCCACATATAACTCGATAGTGGGCTTCCAGCAGTCCGTGATGGGGAAAAAGTGCTTCTTTTTTTGTGTTGTTGTTGTTGTTGCTGTTGTTGTTGTTGTCCTTTTTTTGGATCACCCTAGGGGTGCTCAGCGATGCTCAGGGCTTTCTCTTTGCCACGCACTAGGAATTCCTCCTGGCAGTGCTCTAGGTGCCACATGCTATGCCAGGGATTGAATCCAGGTTGCTCTCATGCAAGGCAACTGCCCTTCCCGCTGTGCTCTCACAGGAAATTTCTCAAGATGTAAATAAGGGTCTGAGCGATAGCACACTGGGTAGGCCATTTGCCTTTCATCCATCCGACCTGTATCCCAAAGTGCCCTGTGATCACCACCAGGGGGCAATATCGGAGGGGAGAGCCGGGAGCAAATACTCAGCACTGCCAGATGTGACCTCAAAAGACCAAAAACAAAGTTGATAAACTGAGGAAAATGATTTGCAAATGCTATAAGTCTCATTTTGTGTTTATATGGAAACCAACGTATTTACTTTTTTCGTGTTTTGTGCGTCACCACGGGTGATGCTTAGGAGTGACTCCTGACTCTACACTCAGGAATTACTCCTAGTTATACTCAACGGGACTCTATGGGATGCGGGGGAGCAGACTGGGTCGGCGCTTCCAAGTCAAAGCGCTCCCCACTGTATTATCGCTCCAGTCCCTGACACGGTGACTTCCGATCCATGGACAGCAGATTGCTCTGTATGATTCACGTAGTGTCTTCATTCCTGTGCTCGCTCTGATTTCTTTTCAGGTGACATTTGTTATACTCTTGGACCACTCTTCTATGTGCCAAAGATGTTCTACTTCTGTATTTGGCACTTTTTGTAGATTTTCCCTCAGAAATGATGAGAATATATGATGTTTTGGGACCCATCTGCTCCGGCCCATATGGTCCGTGTAGCACCCCTGAGCAAAGCTGGATATGGGCCAAAAAACCAAAAAAAAAAAAAAAAAAAGAGAAAAAAGTAGGAATGGAACAGTGTGCTAACAACTGTCGGGGGTACTAATGCCAAGCTAGAACTGACCATTAAATAGAGGCAAAAAGATACACATGACAACCCTTCAATGCATGTTCTGTGATCCATAGTCTGGACGGGAAGGAAAAGAGAAAGAGAGAGAAACGGAAAGAAATAAAGAACCTGCCATGGAGGAGGGCTGGGGGGAGGGGGAGGGAACCGGGGACGTTGGTGGTGGGAGATGGGCACTGGTGGCGGGATGGGTGCTGCAACACTGTATGACCAAAACCCAAATAGGAACTTTTTAATTGTATATCTTTGTAATTGTAAAAATAAAAAAATTTAAAAAAATTACAAAAATTACAAAAAAGAACAAAACATCCTAAGTTTTGCACAGTAAATGTGGCTCACTATAGAGCACCTGCTGTGCATACAACTATAGAGCAACTGCTGTGCACACACACCCACAATTATGTCACACACCCTCAGGACACACACTCGGCCAGTTATACTTAACCCCCCAGACCCCCAAAACGCGAGAGTTTTTTTTTTTTTGCTTTATGGGTCACACCTGGCAATGCTCAGGGGTTACTCCTGGCTCTGCACTCAGGAATTACTCCTGGTGGTGCTCAGGGACCATATGGGGTGCTGGGGATTGAACCCGGGTCTGCCGCCTGCAAGGCAAACGCCCTACCCACTGGACTATAGCTCTGGCCCCACGGGAGACATGTGAGCTAACTGTCCAATCGCTTGCACCCCCATAGTCATCTTCTATGAGCTCACACCGGGGCGTGTGTGCCGCGTCCAATCACGTCTGGGGCGGGCATATCCACTCATCTGTCCAATGAGGGCCAACTCACGATCCCGAGAACTTCCTGTGCTTCTGTTCCCTGGAGTAGGACCAACATCTCTCCACAAGTGCCGGCTCCCTTCGGCTTCAACTGAGTGGATGGTGGTTGGGCCCAGAGGACAGCCAGGAGCCGGAACAAAGCTGGATGTGGGCCAAAAAGCAAAAAAAAAAAAAAAAAAAAAGAAAAGAAAGAGAGAGAGAGAGAGAGAGAAAGAAAGAAAGAAGAAAGAAAGAAAGAAAGAAAGAAAGAAAGAAAGAAAGAAAGAAAGAAAGAAAGAAAGAAAGAAAGAAAGAAAGAAAGAAAGAAAGAAAGAAAGAAAGAAAGAAAGAAAGAAAGAAAGAAAGAAAGAAAGAAAGAAAGAAAGAAAGAAAGAAAGAAAGAAATAGAAAAAGAACAAAAGATCCTAAATTGTGTGGCTCAGCTAGAGAGCAACTGCTGTGCATCCAGACCCTCCACCAAACATATCCACACCCACCAACACTCACACAGTACGCCACACACCCCAGGACACACACTCTCTCCCAATTCTACATGTACCCCCCAACGCTCATACTCGAGACCGAGAGATGATTGCCAGCTAAACTGTCCAATCACTTGCGCCCACCTAGTCATTTTCTATGAGGTCACACTGGAGGGCGACTGTGCCGCGTCCAATCCCATCTGGGGTGGGCGTATCCACTCCTCTGTCCAATGGGGGACGACTCTCACCGTCCCGACGACTTCCTGTGCTTCTCCTCCCTGGAGTAGGACCAAAGTCTCCCCACAAGTGCCGGCTCCCGTCGGAATGAACTGGGTGGATGGTGGTTGGCTTTGGAGGACAGCCCGCGGAGCTGAGCGAGGCTGGAGATGGTGGGTGCGTGGGATCGGGGCG
>JAJIBD010026852.1:25000-86957 GCA_021461705.1 Cryptotis parvus
GTAAATATGTACTAAGTTGAACACATAGGTAAAAGAAGCAGAATTTCGTGTTCTAAATAAAAAAGACGGGGGCCGGATTGATCGTCCTAGCGGGTAGGGCGTTTGCCTTGCACGCAGCCAGCCCATGCGGGCCCGGGTTGGATCCCTGGCATCCCACAGGGTCCCCCGAGCTCCGCCAGGAGTTATTCCTGAGTGTAGAGCCAGGAGGAACCCCTGATTATGGCCGTGTGTGACCCAACAAGAAAAAAGAAAAGATGGAAACTCAACAAAACTGTCTCTGGGACTTGGATAATTCCAGCAGGGTCACATGATTGTTTTGTTTTCCTTTTGGGTCCTACTCAGCAATGCTCAGGGGATACTCCCAGCTCTGCACTCAGGAATGACTCCTGGCGGTGCTTGGGGGGAACCATATGTGATGCCAGGGGAATCAAACCCAGGTCGGCCGTTTGCAAGACAAAAGTCCTACCCGCTGATCTATTGCTCTGGCCCCCTGGAGTCCCCCTGATTTTTACATCACTCATTCTGAGTTTTGCCCAGTGTGATTATGTTTGTCACACAGTTCAGCCACTTCAGCTCCCGACACTACGTTCAAGGAAATAGGAACAAGTTAGATATTTGAAAAATATACGGAAGCCAAATCATCAATAGCTTTGTCATTGTTTAATGGTGACAATACCATTTTTATATATTAAATGTCTTCATGTATTTCATCATTAAATCATCTATTTATATTATACATTCATATATTTATGTTTAATTAAATACATTTGATTTATATTAATTAGTTATAATTAGTATATTTTATGGACTATGTTAAAATTTAAATACATTTTAATACATTGCTAGAAGCATATATATTGCGATAAGCATGCCTGTAGTTTTTGCCACATATAACTCGATTGTGGGCTTCCAGCAGTCCATGATGGGGAAAAAGTGCTTCTTTTTTTTGTTGTTGTTGTTGTTGTTGTTGTTGTTGTTGTCCTTTTTTGGATCACCCTAGGGGTGCTCAGCGATGCTCAGGGCTTTCTCTTTGCCACGCACTAGGAATTCCTCCTGGCAGTGCTCTAGGTGCCACATGCTATGCCAGGGATTGAATCCAGGTTGCTCTCATGCAAGGCAACTGCCCTTCCCGCTGTGCTCTCACAGGAAATTTCTCAAGATGTAAATAAGGGTCTGAGCGATAGCACACTGGGTAGGGCATTTGCCTTTCATACATCCGACCAGTATCCCAAAGTGCCCTGTGATCACCACCAGGGGTAATATCGGAGGGGAGAGCCGGGAGCAAATACTCAGCACTGCCAGATGTGACCTCAAAAGACCAAAAACAAAGTTGATAAACTGAGGAAAATGATTTGCAAATGCTATAAGTCTCATTTTGTGTTTATATGGAAACCAACGTATTTACTTTTTCGTGTTTTGTGCCTCACACGGGTGATGCTTAGGAGTTACTCCTGACTCTACACTCAGGAATTACTCCTAGTTATACTCAACGGGACTCTATGGGATGCGGGGGAGCAGACTGGGTCGGCGCTTCCAAGTCAAAGCGCTCCCCACTGTATTATCGCCTCCAGTCCCTGACACGGTGACTTCTGATCCATGGACAACAGATTGCTCTGTATGATTCACGTAGTGTCTTCATTCCTGTGCTCGCTCTGATTTCTTTTCAGGTGACATTTGTTATACTCTTGGACCACTCTTCTATGTGCCAAAGATGTTCTACTTCTGTATTTGGCACTTTTTGTAGATTTTCCCTCAGAAATGATGAGAATATATGATGTTTTGGGACCCATCTGCTCCGGCCCATATGGTCCGTGTAGCACCCCTGAGCAAAGCTGGATATGGGCCAAAAAACCAAAAAAAAAAAAAAAAAAGGAAAAAAAGTAGGAATGGAACAGTGTGCTAACAACTGTCGAGGGTACTAATGCCAAGCTAGAACTGACCATTAAATAGAGGCAAAAAGATACACATGACAACCCTTTAATGCATGTTCTGTAATCCATAGTCTGGGAGGGAAGGAAAAGAGAAAGAGAGAGAAACGGAAAGAAATAAAGAACCTGCCATGGAGGAGGGCTGGGGGAGGGGGAGGGAACCGGGGACGTTGGTGGTGGGAGATGGGCACTGGTGGCGGGATGGGTGCTCAACACTGTATGACCAAAACCCAAATAGGAACTTTTTAATTGTATATCTTTGTAATTGTAAAAATAAAAAAAATTAAAAAAAATTAAAAAAAAATACAAAAAAAGAACAAAAAATCCTAAGTTTTGCACAGTAAATGTGGCTCAGCTATAGAGCACCTGCTGTGCATACAACTATAGAGCAACTGCTGTGCACACACACCCACAATTATGTCACACACCCTCAGGACACACACTCGCCCAGTTATACTTAACCCCCAGACCCCCCAAAACGCGGAGATTTTTTTTTTTGGTTTTTGGGTCACACCTGGCAATGCTCAGGGGTTACTCCTGGCTCTGCACTCAGGAATTACTCCTGGTGGTGCTCAGGGACCATATGGGGTGCTGGGGATTGAACCCGGGTCTGCCGCCTGCAAGGCAAACGCCCTACCCACTGGACTATAGCTCTGGCCCCACGTGAGACATGTGAGCTAACTGTCCAATCGCTTGCACCCCCATAGTCATCTTCTATGAGCTCACACCGGGGCGTGTGTGCCGTGTCCAATCACGTCTGGGGCGGGCACATCCACTCATCTGTCCAATGAGGGCCAACTCACGATCCCGAGAACTTCCTGTGCTTCTGTTCCCTGGAGTAGGACCAACATCTCCCCACAAGTGCCGGCTCCCGTCTGCTTCAACTTGAGTGGATGGTGGTTGGGCCCAGAGGACAGCCGCGGAGCCGGAACAAAGCTGGATGTGGGCCAAAAAGCAAAAAAAAAAAGAAAGAAAGAAGAAAGAAAGAAAGAAAGAAAGAAAGAAGAAGGAAGGAAGGAAGGAAGGAAGGAAGGAAGGAAGGAAGGAAAGAAAGAAAGAAAGAAAGAAAGGAAGGAAGAAAGAAAGAAAGAAAGAAAGAAAGAAGAAGAAAGAAAGAAAGAAAGAAAGAAAGAAAGAAAAGAAAGAAAGAAAGAAAGAAAGAAAGAAAGAAAGAAAGAAAGAAAGAAAGAAAGAAAGAAAGAAAGAAAGAAAGAAAGAAAAAGAAAGAAAAGATCCTAAATTGTGTGGCTCAGCTAGAGAGCAACTGCTGTGCATCCAGACCCTCCACCAAACATATCCACACCCACCAACACTCACACAGTACGCCACACACCCCCAGGACACACACTCTCTCCCAATTCTACTTATACCCCCAACGCTCATACTGGAGACAGAGAGATGATTGCCAGCTTAACTGTCCAATCACTTGCGCCCACCTAGTCATTTTCTATGATCTCACACTGGAGGGCGTCTGTGCCGCGTCCAATCACATCTGGGGTGGGCGTATCCACTCCTCTGTCCAATGGGGGACGACTCTCACCATCCCGACGACTTCCTGTGCTTCTCCTCCCTGGAGTAGGACCAAAGTCTCCCCACAAGTGCCGGCTCCCGTCGGAATGAACTGGGTGGATGGTGGTTGGCTTTGGAGGACAGCCGCGGAGCTGAGCGAGGCTGGAGATGGTGGGTGCGTGGGATCGGGGCGGAAGGCCAGAGGCGCTGGCACCGTGACTGACGGGCTTTCTCTGGCCTGGGAGCAACCCTGGGTGGTTTGACTAGGGTCACCTCGGTGGGACCCTGTGGGGATTTCGACCTGCGGGGAGATCCCGGGGTTAGAAGCCGTCTTTTCAGGAAAAGACCCAGTGACCCCCAGGTCAGGTTTGGATTCCCCATTCACCGGGTCGGAGCCCCCACCCCCCCTCATCTCTCCAAGTCAGATGCTCCGGGTCACCCTTGTCCAGCCCCTCTTGCTGCAGAATGGGAGGTTCTGATCTCCGCCTAGGGTCCCCGTGGGCACTCTCTTGACTCTGAGAGAGCTCCGGGACCCCTAAGTTCTTCCCCCTTCAAAAGGAAGACTGAGGAAGGGAGCGCAGTGGGAGGTGGACGCGCTTCCTGCCAGGCGAGGTGGGGGAGCTGGGCGCAGGCCCCTACCACGGAATAGATTGTCCTATGTAATACAGCACGTAGCGTCCGTGGTTTTATCTCTCTGTGGGCCTCCCTAGCGTTTCAGTGCCAGCACCCGAGAAAGGGGTACTGCTCGGGTCCCCTAGTGCTGCAGATCACCTTGCAGCAACCAAGCATGGGCCGGCATGGGACAATGTGTCATGATGGTTAGGGGCCACGTGGTGGAATCCCGTGTGTGTCTCCTGTGTCTCTCTGATTTGTTTCTGCTTTTCGGGACATTTTTGGTTGTGTCGACAAATGGAAATATGTACTAAGTTGAACACATAGGTAAAAAGAAGCAGAATTTCGTGTTCTAAATAAAAGACGGGGACCGGAGTGATCGTCCTAGCGGGTAGGGCGTTTGCCTTGCACGCAGCCAGCCCATGCGGGCCCGGGTTGGATCCCGGCATCCCATATGGTCCCCCGAGCTCCGCCAGGAGTTATTCCTGAGTGTAGAGCCAGGAGAAACCCCTGATTATGGCCGTGTGTGACCCAACAAGAAAAAAAGAAAAGATGGAAACTAAACAAAACTGTCTCTGGGACTTGGATAATTTCAGCAGAGTCACATGATTTGTTTTGTTTTCCTTTTTGGGTCCTACTCAGCAATGCTCAGGGGATACTCCCAGCTCTGCACTCAGGAATGACTCCTGGCGGTGCTTGGGGGAACCATATGTGATGCCAGGGAATCAAACCCAGGTCGGCCGTTTGCAAGACAAAAGTCCTACCCGCTGATCTATTGCTCTGGCCCCCTGGAGTCCCCTGATTTTTACATCACTCATTCTGAGTTTTGCCCAGTGTGATTATGTTTGTCACACAGTTCAGCCACTTCTGCTCCTGACACTACATTCAAGGAAATAGGAACAAGTTAGATATTTGAAAAATATACGGAAGCCAAATCATCAATAGCTTTGTCATTGTTTAATGGTGACAATACCATTTTTATATATTAAATGTACTAATATATTTCATCATTAAATCATCTATTTATATTATACATTCATATATTTATGTTTAATTAAATACATTTGATTTATATTAATTAGATATAATTAGTATATTTTATGGAATATGTTAAAAATTTAAATACATTTTAATACATTGCTAGAAGCATATATATTGCGATAAGCATGCCTGTAGTTTTTGCCACATTTAACTAGATTGTGGGCTTCCAGCAGTTAATGATGGGAAAAAGTGCTTCATTTTTTTGTTGTTTTGTTGTTGTTGTTGTTGTTGTTGTCCTTTTTTTGGATCACCCTAGGGGTGCTCAGCGATGCTCAGGGCTTTCTCTTTTGCCACGCACTAGGAATTCCTCCTGGCAGTGCTCTAGGTGCCACATGCTATGCCAGGGATTGAATCCAGGTTGCTCTCATGCAAGGCAACTGCCCTCCCCGCTGTGCTATCACAGGAAATTTCTCAAGATGTAAATAAGGGTCTGAGCGATAGCACACTGGGTAGGGCATTTGCCTTTCATACATCCGACCAGTATCCCAAAGTGCCCTGTGATCACCACCAGGGGTAATATCTGAGGGGAGAGCCAGGAGCAAATACTCAGCACTGCCAGATGTGACCCCAAAAGACCAAAAACAAAGTTGATAAACTGAGGAAAATGATTTGCAAATGCTATAAGTCTCATTTTGTGTTTATATGGAAACCAACGTATTTACTTTTTCGTGTTTTGTGCGTCACACGGGTGATGCTTAGGAGTTACTCCTGACTCTACACTCAGGAATTACTCCTAGTTATACTCAACGGGACTATATGGGATGCGGGGGAGCAGACTGGGTCGGCGCTTCCAAGTCAAAAGCGCTCCCCACTGTATTATCGCTCCAGTCCCTGACACGGTTACTTCTGATCCATGGACAATAGATTGCTCTGTATGATTCACGTAGTGTCTTCATTCCTGTGCTCGCTCTGATTTCTTTTCAGGTGACATTTGTTATACTCTTGGACCACTCTTCTATGTGCCAAAGATGTTCTACTTCTGTATTTGGCACTTTTTGTAGATTTTCCCTCAGAAATGATGAGAATATATGATGTTTTGGGACCCATCTGCTCCAGCCCATATGGTCCGTGTAGCACCCCTGAGCAAAGCTGGATATGGGCCAAAAAACCAAAAAAAAAAAAAAGGGATAAAAAATAGAAAAAGAAAAAACAGAAAAAGAACAAAAAATCCTAAGTTTTGCACAGTAAATGTGGCTCAGCTATAGAGCACCTGCTGTGCATCCAACTATAGAGCAACTGCTGTGCACACACACCCAAAATTATGTCACACACCCTCAGGACACACACTCGCCCAGTTATACTTAACCCCCAGACCCCCAAAACGCGAGATTTTTTTTTTTTTTTTGGGTCACACCTGGCAATGCTCAGGGGGTTACTCCTGGCTCTGCACTCAGGAATTACTCCTGGTGGTGCTCAGGGACCATATGGGGTGCTGGGGATTGAACCCGGGTCTGCCGCGTGCAAGGCAAACGCCCTACCCACTGGACTATAGCTCTGGCCCCACGTGAGACATGTGAGCTAACTGTCCAATCGCTTGCACCCCCATAGTCATCTTCTATGAGCTCACACCGGGGCGTGTGTGCCGGTAGTCCAATCACGTCTGGGGCGGGCATATCCACTCATCTGTCCAATGAGGGCCAACTCACGATCCCGAGAACTTCCTGTGCTTCTGTTCCCTGGAGTAGGACCAACATCTCTCCACAAGTGCCGGCTCCCGTGGGCTTCAACTGAGTGGATGGTGGTTGGGCCCAGAGGAGAGCCGCGGAGCCGGAACAAAGCTGGATGTGGGCCAAAAAAGCAAAAAAAAGAAAGAAAGAAAGAAAAGAAAGAAAGAAAGAAAGAAAGAAAGAAAGAAAGAAAGAAAGAAAGAAAGAAAGAAAGAAAGAAAGAAAGAAAGAAAGAAAGAAAGAAAGAAAGAAAGAAAGAAAGAAAGAAAGAAAAGAAGAAAGAAGAAAGAAGGAGGAAGGGAGGAAGAGAAAGAAAGAAAAGAAAGAAAGAAAGAAAAAAGAAAGAAAGAAAGAAAGAAAGAAAGAAAGAAAGAAAGAAAGAAAGAAGAAAGAAAGAAAGAAAGAAAGAAAAGAAAGAAAGAAAGAAAGAAAAAAGAAAGAAAGAAAGAAAGAAGAAAGAAAGAAAAGAGAGAAAGAAGAGAAAGAAAGAAAGAAAGGAAGGAAAGAAAGGAAGGAAGAAAGAGGAAGAGAAGAAGGAAGGAGAGAGAAAGGAAGGAAGAAAGGAAGAAGAAAGAAAGAAAGAAAGAAGAAAGAAAGAAAGAAAGAAAGAAAGGAAAGAAAGAAAAAAAAAGAAAAGAACAAAAGATCCTAAATTGTGTGGCTCAGCTAGAGAGCAACTGCTGTGCATCCAGACCCTCCACCAAACATATCCACACCCACCAACACTCACACAGTACGCCACACACCCCCAGGACACACACTCTCTCCCAATTCTACTTTTACCCCCAATGCTCATACTGGAGACCGAGAGATGATTGCCAGCTAAACTGTCCAATCACTTGCGCCCACCTAGTCATTTTCTATGAGCTCACACTGGAGGGCGTCTGTGCCGCGTCCAATCACATCTGGGGTGGGCGTATCCACTCCTCTGTCCAATGGGGGACGACTCTCACCATCCTGACGACTTCCTGTGCTTCTCCTCCCTGGAGTAGGACCAAAGTCTCCCCACAAGTGCCGGCTCCCGTCGGAATGAACTGGGTGGATGGTGGTTGGCTTTGGAGGACAGCCGCGGAGCTGAGCGAGGCTGGAGATGGTGGGTGCGTGGGATCGGGGCGGAAGGCCAGAGGCGCTGGCACCGTGACTGACGGGCTTTCTCTGGCCTGGGAGCAACCCTGGGTGGTTTGACTAGGGTCACCTCGGTGGGACCCTGTGGGGATTTCGACCTGCGGGGAGATCCCGGGGTTATAAGCCGTCTTTTTCAGGAAAAGACCCAGTGAGCCCAGGTCAGGTTTGGATTCCCCATACACCGGGTCGGAGCCCCCACCCCCCTCATCTCTCCAAGTCAGATGCTCCGGGTCACCCTTGTCCAGCCCCTCTTGTTGCAGAATGGGGAGGTTCTGATCTCCGCCTAGGGTCCCCGTGGGCACTTTCTTGACTCTGAGAGAGCTCTGGGACCCCTAAGTTCTTCCCCCCTGAAAAGGAAGATTGAGGCAGGGAGCGCAGTGGGAGGTGGACGCGCTTCCTGCCAGGCGAGGTGGGGTAGCTGGGCGCAGGCCCCTACCACGGAATATATTGTCCTATGTAATACAGCACGTAGAGTCCGTGTTTTATCTCTCTGTGGGCCTCCTAGCGTTTCAGTGCCAGCACCCGAGAAAGGGGTACTGCTCGGGTCCCCTAGTGCTGCAGATCACCTTGCAGCAACCAAGCATGGGCCGGCATGGGACAATGTGTCATGATGGTTAGGGGCCACGTGGTGGAATCCCGTGTGTGTCTCCTGTGTCTCTCTGATTTGTTTTTGCTTTTCGGGACATTTTTGGTTGTGTCGACAAATGTAAAAATGTACTAAGTTGAACACATAGGAAAAAGAAGCAGAATTTCGTGTTCTAAATAAAAGACGGGGGAGCGGAGTGATAGTCCTAGCGGGTAGGGCGTTTACCTTGCACGCAGCCAGCCCATGCGGGCCCGGGTTGGATCCCCGGCATCCCATATGGTCCCCGAGCTCCGCCAGGAGTTATTCCTGAGTGTAGAGCCAGGAGAAACCCCTGATTATGGCCGTGTGTGACCCAACAAGAAAAAAAAAAAAGATGGAAACTAAACAAAACTGTCTCTGGGACTTGGATAATTTCAGCAGAGTCACATGATTTTTTTTTGTTTTCCTTTTTGGGTCCTACTCAGCAATGCTCAGGGGTATACTCCCAGCTCTGCACTCAGGAATTACTCCTGGCGGTGCTTGGGGAACCATATGTGATGCCAGGGAATCAAACCCAGGTCGGCCGTTTGCAAGACAAAAGTCCTACCCGCTGATCTATTGCTCTGGCCCCCTGGAGTCCCCTGATTTTTACATCACTCATTCTGAGTTTTGCCAAGTGTGATTACGTTTGTCACACAGTTCAGCCACTTCTGCTCCTGACACTACCTTCAAGGAAATAGGAACAAGTTAGATATTTGAAAAATATACGGAAGCCAAATCATCAATAGCTTTGTCATTGTTTAATGGTGACAATACAATTTTTATATATTAAATGTATTAATACATTTAATCATTAAATCATCTATTTATATTATATATTCATATATTTATGTTTAATTAAATACATTTGATTTATATTAATTAGATTTAATTAGTATATTTTATGGAATATGTTAAAATTTAAATTCATTTTAATACATTGCTATAAGCGTATATATTGCGATAAGCATGCCTGTAGTTTTTGCCACATATAACTAGATTGTGGGCTTCCAGCAGTTAATGATGGGAAAAAGTGCTTCTTTGTTGTTTTTTTTTGTTGTTGTTGTTGTTCTTTTTTGGATCACCCTAGGGGTGCTCAGCGATGCTCAGGGCTTTCTCTTTGCCACGCACTAGGAATTCCTCCTGGCAGTGCTCTAGGTGCCACATGCTATGCCAGGGATTGAATCCGGGTTGGCCTCATGCAAGGCAACTGCCCTCCCCGCTGTGCTCTCACAGGAAATTTCTCAAGATGTAAATAAGGGTCTGAGCGATAGCACAGTGAGTGGGTAGGGCATTTGCCTTGCATACATCCGACCAGTATCCCAACGTGCCCTCTGATCACCACCAGGGGTAATATCTGAGGGGAGAGCCAGGAGCAAAATACTCAGCACTGCCAGATATGACCCCAAAAGAACAAAAAAAAAGTTGATAATCTGAGGAAATTGATCCGCAAATGCTGTAAATCTCATTTTGTGTTTATATAGAAATTAACTCATTTACTTTTTCATGTTTTGTGCGTCACACGGGTGATGCTTAGGAGTTACTCCTGACTCTACACTCAGGAATGACTCCTAGTTATACTCAACGGGACTGTATGGGATGCGGGGGAGCAGACTGGGTCGGCGCTTCCAAGTCAAAGCGCTCCCCCACTGTATTATCGCTCCAGTCCCTGACTCAGTTACTTCTGATCCATAGACAATAGATTGCTCTGTATGATTCACTTAGTGTCTTCATTCCTGTGCTCGCTCTGATTTCTTTTCAGGTGACATTTGTTATACTCTTGGACCACTCTTCTATGTGCCAAAGAAGTTCTACTTCTGTATTTGGCACTAATTGTAGATTTTCACTAAGAAATTATGAGAATATATAATGTTTTGGGACCCATCTGCTCCAGCCCTTATGGTCCGTGTAGCACCCCTGATCAAAGCTGGATGTGGGGCAAAAAAAAAAAAAAAAAAGAAAAAAGTAGAAAAAGAAAAACAGAAAAGAACAAAAAATCCTAAGTTTTGCACAGTAAATGTGGCTCAGCTATAGAGCACCTGCTGTGCACACACACCCACAATTATGTCACACACCCTCAGGACACACACTCGCCCAGTTATACTTAACCCCCCAGACCCCCAGAACGCGAGATTTTTTTTTTTGCTTTTTGGGTCACACCTGGCAATGCTCAGGGGTTACTCCTGGCTCTGCACTCAGGAATTACTCCTGGTGGTGCTCAGGGACCATATGGGGTGCTGGGGATTGAACCCGGGTCTGCCGCGTGGAAGGCAAACGCCCTACCCACTGGACTATAGCTCTGGCCCCACGTGAGACATGTGAGCTAACTGTCCAATCGCTTGCACCCCCATAGTCATCTTCTATGAGCTCACACTGGGGGCGTCTGTGCCGCGTCCAATCACGTCTGGGGCGGGCATATCCACTCATTTGTCCAATGAGGGACAAGTCACGATCCGAGAACTTCCTGTGCTTTTGCTCGTGAGGCGCCCGGGAGGCATGGCGGGTTCTAGCCCTGGCCTGCCACCGCAGCAGAGCCTCACAACAAGCCAGACCACCCACGCCTACTCCATGGGTGTTGCAGGACTCCTAAGGGCCGCTGCATCTGCTCTGGATTGCCTCCTGCAAATCACTTCGTAGATAAGGAGGTAGTCTAAATGTGGCAGTTTATCCGACCATGTATGCTGTACCAGCTGGTATAAATATTCTCCCATGCTACCACAATCATCGTGGAACTAGCTAGATCTTTCCAGCATATTAGCCTGGCCACGTAGGACACCTAAGTAATTAGACCAGAGAGAAATGCTGTTTGCCTCCAAGCAAACAAGCATGGCTCCCTGATATACTCAAAGGCAACTAAAATATAAAACTACAATGAAGTAGAAGAGACTTGTGAAGGCTTGGAGAAATATTTAACTGGCATTAGTATTAGTCTTTGGTACAGAGACATGCCATCTCAGAAACCCCCTTCTCTACCCTATAAAGGCATTCCAAGGCAGATCTTGGCTCAAAACATTAGCATACTAAAGGGCCTAGGTGAGGTGCAGGGAGGGATTACCTAAAGACATTTGACCCTCCCTGCTTTCCATAACAGTGGGAGGAAGGTCTTAGTTGCAGGGGTATAAAGTAGCCGGTTTTCTCTCGCGGGCTTCTTGGTGGGCTCTTGCTCTTTGTGAGCTTTCGCCCTTCTTGGAAGTCTTGTCTTCTTCCCTTTACAAAGCCTTTACACGTGGTGGCCGCCATCTTGACCTACACGTGGCTGGGGTTCTAGCCTGGAATCCTAAGCCCCGGGCTTTTCCTTTTCCTGATTTGTATGCCTGAACCTGTGATAAGTAAAGCCTTTTAAAACTGCATCGGATTCCTGAGTTTTCATCCATTCCTCGCCGGCTTTGGAGGTAGAAGGGAACTTGCTTCCCGGCACTGTCACGGGACCCCGGCGGCGTGCCCCGACACATGGGGATCGCCATTTTCCACATCAGGACTTCCCTCTCATCACAACTCCACCCAGCAGATCAGACTATCACACTCCGGCTAGTGGCATCATGATTCATCTATAAATGCTTTACTTAGAGGTGCCTACAACAGTATGCCACCCGCACGGCAAGCCTGGCAAGCTCCTCATGTCATATTTGATATACCAAATACCAGTAACATTTATATTAAGTCATTCCTGTGACCTAATAAAATTGTTTGAGGCTCTTTATGTTCCTGGAGCAAGCCGATGCCTTTTGGTTCTACTAGCATGAGACAGGACATATGGAGATATTACTGGTGCTTGCTCTAGCTAATAGATGATTATCGGGAAGATAGTGATAGTAATAGTGGATGCAAGTCTATTGCATTCCAATGTCTTACCTTGTGAACAGAATCATTAGAAAAAATTTTCATTGCTTTAGCAAACCTTTTTTTTTTTTTGAGACTCACAGAAATGGGGCAGAGCTGCTACTGACTCTCCCTGTGCCCAGCCGCTCATGAGTCGCCCAGGAGGGATGGCGGGTTCTAGCCCTGGCCCGCCACCCCAGCAGAGCCTTGCAACAAGCCAGACGACCCCCCACTCCATGAGGGCCTCCATTCTCCACATCCAGACTTCCCTCTGGTCAGAACTCCATCCAGCAGACCAGCCTATCACAGCCTGGATCATGGACACCCACCCTGCAGCAGTTTTTTTTTCAATCTGGCCCAGGTATGCTGATCCAGAGACTCACAGACATAGGGCAGAGCTGCTACCAGCTCTCCCTGTGCCCAGCTGCTCATGAGGCACCCGGGAGGGATGGCGGGTTCTAGCCCAGGCCCGCCACCCCAGCAGAGCCTCGCAACAAGCCAGACGACCCCCCCCCACTCTGTGGGGCTATTTTCCACATCCGGACCTCTCTCTAGTCAGACCTCCATCCAGCAGATCGAGCCTATCGTAGCCCGGCTCCAGTTCATCAATAAATGCTGTATTTAGAGGTGACTACTAGAGTATGCCACCCTCACCGCAAGCCTGGCAAGCTGCCCGTGTCATATTTGATATGCCAAATACCATTAACAATTATATTAGGTCATGGGAATCACCTAATATAATGGTTTGAGGCTCTTTATGTTCCTGGAGCAAGCAGATACCCTTGGGCTCTGCTAGCATGTGACAGGACATATGGAGATATTACTGGTGCCTGCTCCAGCAAAAAAAATGATGAACAGAAAGATAGTGATAGTGATATATGATGCTACATCATATATATGGGAATGGTATTGATAAAGTCATCTTTTTTGAATTGTTACATTCGAATTTGGACCATCTGTGTTCTTTCTTTCTCTTACTGAATTTATAGAATGCAGTGCATTTCTACTACTCAACCTCAAACCCACCAGCAGTGCTAGCCACTACAGACAAAAATTATTTCAAATTTTCGCAACCACTATTTGAAGCTATCCTCAGCATAATACAGAATAATCTATTTTATATTGCTTTTTGGAGCTAATTTGCAAAATATGTTGAGTTATATATTCTTAGAACAAAATTAATGAAGATTACTAAATCTCAAAATCTCAAAATGGATCATTGTGAAACAGATTTTTTGCGAAAAATCATTTGTTTTCACTATTATGTTTTAATATTTTTACTAAACATGTAAGCATAAATGTTTCCCTGTGTGGCTGGAGCAATAGCCCAGTGGGTAGGGCATTTACCTTGCACGCCCAACCGGCCTGGGCCTGCCAGGGTTCAATCCCTGGCATCCCATATGGTCACCCGAGCACCGCAAGGGTAATTTCTGAGTGCAGATCCAGGAGAAAACCCTGAGGATTGCTTGGTGTGACCCATAAAAGCAAAAAAAAAAAGTTTCTGTGTGTTGGTACAAGCATATGTAGAACCACATATATATCCTCAGGTGGGACAATTTAGATATGACTTTTTAATTATATCCTATACAATAGAATAAGATAAAGTATGAAATTAATAATTGTAGAAAAGGAACAAGTTCAGTGAGTAGGGCATTTGTCTGGCCTATAGTCAAGTACAGTGAGTAGGGCATTTGTTTGGCCTATAGTCAATTTGGGTTTTATCCCGGGTATCTTTTTTTTTTTTTTTTTTTTTGCTTTTTTGGGTCACACCCCGCGATGCTCAGGGGTTACTTCTGGCTCTGCACTCAGGAATTACTCCTGGCGGTTCCTCCGGGGACCATATGGGATGCCGGGGATTGAACCCGGCCCGACATGGGCCTGCCGTGTGCAAGGCAATCGCCTACGCGCTGGCCTATATCCCGGGTATCTTATATGGTCCCTGGAGCCCACTTGCCCTGATCCCTGAGCCAGAGTCAGGAGTTAATCCTGAGAATTGCCAGTTGTAGCTCCAAACAAAATAAAATCACACAAAAGGAAACCATGAAAATAAATGACTTCCTCAGAGTCAGGCCTGCTCTTCTGATGACCTTGTCCACAGTCTCATGCAATTTCATAAAACCTTACATCCACGTTTTTTGGTCACTGTGGTTTGCTTGATCACTTGATCAGTTGAATCCCATTCTTCATCGATTTGCTAGAGCGGGTGCCAGTAACATTTCCATAGGACCCTATCACTTGCCAATGTATTCCAATGGCATCTGGTTGATTCAGGAATATGAAGAGCCTCAAACCGTTCCTTCAGGGTCTTGACAAGGAAGTCTGACCATCTTGTAGGTGGGCGGCCACGTGATCTTTTGACACCCGTGGGATCCAGCGGTTGTCTCCAAGTCGCATTACATGTCCAGCCCATCTGATTTTTGATGCCTTGGCAAACGAGACAGCGTCCCTGATTCTGGAATAGCGACGGAGGTCAGAACTCCGGATTCCTTCTCTCACTTGAGTGAGGCGTGATATTCCAAGCATAGCTCTCTCGATTCCTCTCTGTGAGACCACGAATAGCATTTTCATCCTGCTTTCGTAGGGCCCTTGTCTCTGAGGCGTATGTTAATGCAGGGAAAATGGTGGAGTCAAAGAGATGTGCCCGGAGCCGGAGGTTCTTTGTCCTTTTAGCTAATTCTTCGATGCCTTTGAAGGCATTGCATGCCGCTCTCTTCCTCCTGCACAGCTCAGGTTTTAGGTCGTTCATCATGTTGATTTCTCGACCTAGGTACACATAACTGCTGCATTCAGAGATGTTTGTTCCATTGAGAGTGAATGGGGCCTCTGGAACTAGTTTATTTTTATGATCAAGTGATCAAGTGAAGTGATCTTATATGGTCCCTGGAGCCCACTTACCCTGATCACTGAGCCAGAGCCAGGAGTTAGTTAATCCTGAGAATTGCCAGTTGTATCTCCAAAACAAAATAAAATCGCACAAAAAGGGAACCATGAAAATATATGACTTCCTCAGAGTCAGGACTGCTTTTCTGATGACCTTGTCCACAGTCTCATGCAATTTCATAAAACCTTATGTCCACGTTTTTTTGTCACTGTTTGCTACAAGAGAACAATTCTAAAAGTGATAGCTGTATTTTTTTGTTTGTTTGTTTGATTGGCTTTGGAGCCACCCCTGTAGAAGCTCAGGGGTTATTCTTGGCTTTGTGCTCAGAAATTACTCCTGGTAGTGCCGGGGAAACCTGGTAGTGCCGGGCCTACCTAGGGTAGGCCCTAGGTGAGATGCAGGGAGGGATTACCGAAGGGCATTGGACCCTCCCTGCTTTCCATAACAATGGGAGGAAGGTCTGAGTTACAGGGATATAAACTAGCCGGTTCCCGCTCTGCCTCCCTTCTTCCTTGTGGGATCTCTCCCTTGTGAGCGTTCATTCGCCTTGGAAACATTTACACGTGATGGTCGCCATCTTGGCCTACACATGGCTGGGGTTCTAGCCCTGAATCCTAAGCATCGGGTTTTTCCTTTTGCTGATTTGTATGCCTGAACCTGTGATAAGTAAAGCCTTTTAAAACTGCATCGGATTCCTGAGTTTTCATCCGTTCCTCGCCGGCTCCGGAGGTAGAAGGGAACTTGCTTCCCGGCACTGTTGGGAATCCCGGCGGAGCACCCGACAAACAGCAAAATTAGTTTGAGCCCAGGTAGGCGGCTCCCAGAAGCAGGAATCACCTGGAATTCATCAGATAGAGCTGGGGCCACCCCTTCCCCTCTCCATCTTGTCCCAAAGCCCAGGAGCTGCCCTGGGGCGACCAGCCATAGCATGCAGAGCCTCAGACACTTGATCACTTGATCACTTGATCACTTGAATCCCGTTATTCATCGATTTGCTCCAGCGGCGCCAGTAACATTTCCATTGGACCCTATCACGTGCCAATGTAGCCCAATGGCATCTCGTTGATTCAGGAATATGAAGAGCCTCAAACCGTTCCTTCAGGGTCTTAACAAGGAAGTCTGACCATCTTGTAGGTGGGCGGCCACGTGATCTTTTGGCATCTCCGTGGGATCCAGTCCGTAACGGCTCTAGTCCATCGGTTGTCTCCAAATCGCATTACATGTCCAGCCCATCTGATTTTCGATGCCTTGGCAAACGAGACAGCATCCCTGATTCTGGAATAGCGACGGAGGTCAGAACTCCGGATTCCTTCTCTCACTTGAGTGAGACGTGATATTCCAAGCATAGCTCTTTTCGATGCCTCTCTGGGAGACCCGAATAGCATTCTCATCCTGCTTTCGTAGGGCCCAGGTCTCTGAGGCGTATGTTAATGCAGGGAGAACAGTGGAGTCGAAGAGATGTGCCCGGAGTCGGAGGTTCTTTGTCCTTTTAGCTATTTCTTCGATGCCTTTGAAGTCATTCCATGCCGCTCTCTTCCTCCTGCGCAGCTCAGGTTTTAGGTCGTTCATCATGTTGACTTCTCGACCTAGGTACACATAGCTGCTGCATTCAGAGATGTTTGTTCCATTGAGAGTGAATGGGGCCTCCAGTAACAAAAATGTTTATTTTCCAGTAACAAGCCTCAGACACAGCCAGGAGAACTGGCACTCAGCTCTCCCCTAGCTCAGCTGATCATGAGTTTCTCCAAGTCGTGTGACTGCTTAAGGCCACACGGTCCATGAAACTAATGGAAGCAGTTATGTCCTGGAATGTACTGTATTCCCTGATGTGTAGGAAAGGTTGGTGGGAGCGAGAGATAGAGAGAAAAGATATACAGAACCTGCCATGTAGTTGGTGTCAAAAGAACAATCATTAATGTGAAAATAGGAACGAACACTCCTGACAAATTTTTTGACCTTAGTATAAGAACCAGGTTAAGAAAATAACCCAGAAGAGAGGAATGGGTAACAAAGTCGTGATGATTACTTCAGGTTTGGTGAGTGAATGCCCTAATGATAAAAAAAAAAATCAATGCAGGAGTGTTCCAAACCATCTAAAGGTCACAGTATTTGAATAATGATAGGGAACAGCAGGAGAAATTTGTTTTACTGAGATCATTGTTGTTGGGGCTGATTGGAGTGCTCAACACATATTTTGGGTCTGGAGGGTTCTATGTCCACATTAAGGGCCAACAGAAGATCCCTTCTGATGGATAAGAAGCACAGGAACCAGTTCTTGAAAATCTTCACTTCACTTGATCACTTGACATCCAGTTATTCATCGATTTGTTCGAGTGGGTGCCAGTGATATTTCCATTTGACCCTATCACGTGCCAGTGTAGCCCAATAGCATCTGGTTGCTTCAGGAATATGAAGAGCCTCAAACTGCTCCTTCAGGGCCTTGACGAAGAAGTCTGACCATCTTGTAGGTGGACGGCCATGTGATCTTTTGACATCCCATGGGATCCAGTTGGTAACGGCTCTAGTCCAATTGTCGTCTCCAAATTGCATTACATGTCCAGCCCATCTGATTTTCAATGCCTTGGCAAACGAGACAGTGTCCGAGACTCACTTGAAAATCTAAATTTTTTTTTCTTCTTGGGTCACATCAGGGAATGCTGAAGGGTTACTCCTGGCTCTGCACTCAGAAATTACTCCTGCCTTCTCAGGGGACCATATGGGATGCTGGGGATCAAACCGGGTTGGCCACGTGCAAGGCAAAAGCCCTACCTGCTGGACTATTGCTCCAGCCCCTCTTACAATGTTAACAATGGTACTTTTTCACCTAGGAAAAATAGCAAGGTAACCAAAATTTCTGTTTTTTCATTTTCCCAATAGAGCCTCAGAAGGAGCCAGAGGAACCCCTACACCATGATAGCAGTCATTTTCAACATCCGGATTCCACAGCTCGTCAGAGCTCCACCCAAGAGAGAAGCCAATCTCAAGACCAGCTCATCAGAACCCCACCCTAGAGAGAAGCCTATTTCACAGACACAGATGGAGCTGCTACTGACTCTCCCAGTTTCTGCGAAGCCACAGTACATCATCAGTTAATGCAAAAACTTTGAGTGCCCACATGGCAGAGCCTGACAAGCTACCTGTGTAGTGTTTGATATGCTAAAAACCAGTAATAATAATAGACCTCATTCCCATGACCTGAAGGAATGGTTTGAGGCTCTTCATGTTCCTGGAGCGAGCAGAGGATCTTGGGCTATACGAGAACTGGGACAAATGGAGATGTTACTGGTGCCCTCTCGAGCAAATTGATAAACAATGGGAAGACAAGTGATACAAGTAGAATGGTCTCCATGTGTTAGCTAAAATTGCCACTACAGGATTTTGAAAAAAACAATAGGCCTCAGTTTCTGTTTCACAGAATCAAATAAGTTTGAACTTCCCAGTAGGTTCAGGTCCCAATGACCTAAGTAAGTAAATGCTAGCTAAATTGCTAGCTGAATATATCCCCAAATGCGAGGTCACAATGGCTAGCCCCAGGCCACATAAGGGGAAACTTATGGGTCACATTGTGCCTTGTGTGCCAATCAATGTATATTACATAACCTCAAAGTAATAACAGATATGTAGCTAACAGTATATAAGCTAAGATTTTCTGTATGGGGTCCTGGACCCTTAAATGCTGCTGATTGGAACTCAGATCCTAGCTATAGCCAGCAATAAATCTCCTTTGTTTTTGCATCACAATTGGCTCATTGCGTGATTCATTAGGTTGAATCTCTAGTCCGGACTAACACAAGTACATAAATTTTCAATTTTTGTGTCTGAATGTATTTACCCCTTTCTCTACTGTGGAGGCTCCTGGGAAATTCTCACACCCTGAGCTTTCTCAGGTTTTACTTCAAATCGCCTTCTCAACCACGAACTCCTCTCGGTTTTCTTTTGCTTTTTTGGGGAGGTCACACCCGGTAATGCTCAGGGGTTTCTCCTGGCTCTGCACTCAGGAATTACTCCTGGCGGTTCTCGGGGGACCATATGGGATTCGGAGATTGAACCGGGCCAGCACAGGCCTCCCACGTGCAAGGCAAACGCCCTACCCGCTGGTCTATCGCTCCTGCCCCTCCTGGAGGTTTTCTAGCTCTGTCTGGGAACTAAGAGGCAGTTCCATGGTGAACAAAAGCTTGTTCCAGTTTTTTTTCTTTTTTTTTTTTTTTTTTTGGGTCACCCCGGCAATGCTCAGGGGTTTCTCCTGGCTCTGCAGTCGGAATTACCCTGGCGGTGCTCAGGGGACCATACGGGATGCCGGGATCGAACCCGGACCGGCATGGGCCGGCCGGTGCAAGGCAAACGCCCTACCCGCTGGGCTATCGCTCTGGCCCCCAAATTGTTCCAGTTTTCAACTAGCTCTGGGTCCAAAAGCTACAAAACTGCTGCGGAGAGGCCAGATGGAGAGGGAGCGGAGGATTGTGGGAAATGTAGTCCGCGAGGAACGCGGTTCCTGTGGGCTCTGTGACCACTTCCGGATTCTTTCTGCATTGTCTGAAGAAGCCCCGCCTTTTCCACAGGAACTGCCTAATTTTTTTGTCCTTGCGGGCTGTTCCTCCAGCTTCCTCCACGTGGCCGGGGGTTCCCTCAAGTTCTTTGACAATGGAGGATCTGAGTCGCCGGACACCGGTTGGGAAGAAGCAGGAGGTGGGTGAGGGGCCGGGAGCGCGCTGTGAGGCTGACGGGCGGACCGGGCTCTGGAAACCAGGAGTGGGGGGAGCTGAGCCGGTGAGTGAGCGGGTAAAGGAGGGAGAAGTGGGGTCCCGGGAGCCAGTGAGTGCCGTGAGGGACGATCCCCCTCCTGCTCGGACTGTCGAAGTGTCGGGAACGCCGCGACATGGAGCCCCGGGTCCCAGCAGCCCCGCAGGACAGTCCTGACTGCAGCCGCGGGTCAAGGAGCTCCCGACGCGGGTCTGGGTCCCCGCCTCACCCGGGTTTTCCTGTGTATGACCTTGGTCGGGAAGGAGGGATTGTATTTTGCAGGAAAGGGAAGTCAGCCCTGACTCTGCCCACGTGTCCCAGGGTTTCTGCCGCTTCATGGCAAAGGAGAATTTCAGGGCGCCGGAGAGGTAGTACAGCAGCTCGGGGCTTGCCTTTTGGACCCCGGTCATCCCGACCGGCCCCGAGTCCTCCATGACCGATTCCTCAGAGCAGGGCTAGGAGTAATCCCTGAACATTGCTCAGTGTGCCACCCGCAAAAAAAATCGAAAAAAAGAAAAAACAAATTATTCCAGGCATGGGGCTGCCGGTGTTTTTCTTGCACGCGGCTGACCTTGGTTCTATACCCAGCCGGTTCAGTCCTTGGCCTCCCATATGGTCCCCTGAGCACCGCCAGGAGTGATTCCTGAGGGCAAAGCGAGGAGTAACCCCTCAGCATCGCCGGGCGTGGGTAAAGAAAAAAAAAAATTCCACGAGTAAAGGCATAGTATTTGGTGTGTAAGAGAGGGAGGGTAACAATTTCCCCAAGAGCCTGCGGACTTCTTCAGAGGGAGAGAGCGCCACCTGCTGCTTTAAAGCTTTATTTTGTCCTTTTTCACCCATCTCGCAGCCTTGGGGCTGCACATAAACCTGCTTCTGCTGCGGAGGGCAGCTGTGAGCCTGAAGCAGCAGCCTGAGCTCCCAGGATACAAGGTTGGGGGAATGTAAATTTGGTAATGAGACCTAAGGGAAGGTGTGAGGTTGAAGGAGGAGTCTCAGCACTTCAGGATCTGGGTTTGGAGGAGCAGATAGAAGCCAGGGGGGAAATGAGTGTAGGGGTGGGCATGAAGGACAAACCCTGGGGAGTGGGGTCACAGCCAGGAAGGGAACAGAACAGGGGTGAGGGGAGCTGAGTGCAGGTGTGTGTGTGCAGGTGGAATCAGGCTCTTGGGACACCAGGTGTGGGGAAACAGAAAAACCAGGTGTGAGGAGACGCAGTGGAGAGCAGCTTTGTTCCTAGTCTGAAGTGTTGTGGCAGTTTCCCAATGTGGCAGCACAATCCAGGACTGGAATTGTGAAGTACTCAGCGAGGGGAATGTAGCCTTGAGTGCAATTAGTGGTCTTTTCTGTTGGTCACTTAAAATGAATATTCAGGGGCCTGAGTGATAGTTCAGCGGGTAGGGCGTCTGCCTTGCACACAGCCGGCCCATCCTGGCCCAGTTTTGATCCCTGGCATCCCATATGGTCCCCTGAGCACCGCCAGGAGTAATTCCTGAGTGCAGAGCCAGGAGTAACCCCTGAGTACTGCCGGGTGTGACCCAAAAAAGCAAAAAAAAAAAAAAAAAAAAAGAATATTCAGGGAGATGGTGAAATTTGTTTCACGTGTATAACTTGTCTTCCCGTTGTTCATCGATTTGCTCGAGCGGACACCAGTAACATCTCCATATGTCTTGTTGCAAGCAGGGGCATCTGCTTGCTCCAGGTACAGGAAAAGCCTCCAACCATTCCTTCAGGTCATGGGAATAAGGTCGACAATTGTTACTGTTTTTTTTTGGCATATCAAAAAAAACATGGGTAGCTTGCAAAGCTCTGCCGTGTAGGTGGGTCTTCTCAGTAAGGCTCTCATCTCAAGCATTTACTGATGAAACTCAATGGGGAAAGATAAGGTTTTCTCTAGGGTGGAGCTCTGAGGAACCAAGGGGTCTGGATGTTGAGAATGACTGACCTTATGGTGTGGAGGTTGCTCTGGCTCCCTGGGATGATGGGTCACAACTAGAACCTGCCTAGTACTGTATAGAGTGTATAAATGTGAAAGATCCTGGGAAGGACCTGATCCTAACATCTAGTACTATCTAAGACTGTTGGCGTGGCTGTGGACAATCACCGGAGGTCAGCTCCAGGGTTGCTTCCACGTGGGGCCGAGCAGTACAGCTGTGGGTCTGGAGTGGTTGGGTCTGGATCTCTTCTGGGGTTGCCGACAGAGCTGTGGGTCTGGCGTATCTCTTTTCCGGTGTAGCTTGCATGGCGGGGAAGCCCATATCGCTGCTCCAAGTCTGGCCAGCTTGGCCCCCCCCCCCACACGTGTGAGCGAACCCTTGGAGTAATGTTGGACTTGGCCAGGGGCTGGCCGAGCCCCCTTACCCCCACCCACGGACGTCAGTTTCATGGGTTGCTTCCATGTGGGGCTGAACAGTGCAGCTGTTTATTATTTGTTAATAAATAAAAATCTGTTTATTTTTTGAAAGATGCTATGGTAGCGCAAATCACTTGATCACTTGAATCTCGTTATTCATCAATTTGCTCGAGCGGGAGCCAGTAACATTTCTATTGGACCCTATCACGTGCCAATGTATCCCAATGGCATCTCGTTGATTCAGGAATATGAAGAGTCTCAAACCGTTTTCTTCAGGGTCTTGACAAGGAAGTCTGACCATCTTGTAGGTGGGTGGCCACGTGATCTTTTGACATCCCGTGGGATCCAGTTGGTAATTGATCTATTCCAGCGGTCGTCTCCAAATCGCATTACATGTCCAGCCCATCTGATTTTCGATGCCTTGGCAAACGAGACAGTGTCCCTGATTCTGGAATAGTGACGGAGGTCAGAACTCCGGATTCCTTCTCTCACTTGAGTGAGGCATGATATTCCAAGCATAGCTCTCTCGATTCCTCTGTGGGAGACCCAAATAGCATTCTCATCCTGCTTTCGTAGGGCCCAGGTCTCTGAGGCGTATGTTATTGCAGGGAGAAAGGTGGAGTCAAAGAGATGTGCCAGGAGCTGGAGGTTCTTTGTCCTTTTAGCTATTTCTTCGATGCCTTTGAAGGCATTCCATGCCACTCTCTTCCTCCTGCGCAGCTCAGGTTTTAGGTCATTCATCATGTTGACTTCTCGACCTAGGAACACATAACTGCTGCATTCAGAGATGTCTGTTCCATTGAGAGTGAATGGGGCCTCTGGAATTAGTTCATTTTTCATAAACATAGTTTTCTTTAGATTCAGCTGTAGACCTATCTTTCCACATTCTCAGTCGAAGTCAGCCAGCATTTGTGCTGCTTGGCTAATGTTTGGTGTTATTAGAATGATGTCATCAGCAAAGTGGAGGTGGTGTAGTTGCCGACCATCTATCTTCACTCCCATTCCTTCCCATTCTAATTGTCGCATGATGTTCTCGAGGATGGCGCTGAAGAATTTTGGTGAACTGGTATCACCCTGTCAAACCCCTGTTTTGACATCAATGATCACTTCCTTGTAGAATGGTGAGATCCTGGTGGTGAATCCGTAATACAGCTCACGAAGGATCTTGATGTATTTCGTTTGAATACCCTCTTTGGTTAGGGCTTCGATGACCGCTTCAGTCTCCACAGAATCAAAGACTTTGTTTCAATCAATGAACGTGAGACAGAGCGGCATCTTGTACTCCCTACAAACCTCAATGAGCTTGGTTACCGTGTGGATATTGTCGGTTGTGCTGAATTCTTTCCGGAACCCAGCTTGCTCGCATCGTTGTCCTTCATCTAGTGTCTGCCAATCCTGTTCAGGATGTCTCGTGTAACAGTTTGTAGATGATGGACAACAGGCAGATGGGGGTGATAGTTGCCGATGTCATGAATGTCTCCCTTCTTGAACAGTAGAACTGTCCTGCTGGTTTTCCATTGGGAGGGCACCTTGCATTCAGACGGGTAGCGTGTGAAGAGCCAAGCTAGTGTATTGATGAGTACCAACGGCACAGACTTCTACGGCACATTGCTGCAATGGTACCAAAGAATTCCCCTGTTGGTGGTCGTTCTGGGCGTTGTCTTCTTAAACTTTGCAGCCTTTTCTCCCTGTTGCGTGAAGTAGAATTTTGCACGAAGGAGACGGTGGTCTGATCTTGTTTGGAATTTGCTGAGGACAGCAACATCTGTCAGACAAAACCGTGGATTGAAGATGATGTGGTCAATTTCATTGTGGAACTGTCCACCAGGAGATTCCCATGTCCAACGTTTCGCTTCAGTCTTCTGGAACTGTGAGTTCCCATGAATGGTCTTGGTGGACATGATGAACTCAGATAGTCTCTCACCCTGTTCGTTTCATTCTAGGCCATGGGTCCTGATGTGGATTTCTTCAGCCGATCTTCTCTGTCCTATCTTGGCATTAAAATCACCGACTATGGTCTTGTAGAAGGTGGGATCTTCTACAAGATCTTCTGGAGGGAGGAGTTTTATAGAACTCCTCCAGTTCCATGTAGAATTTCTCAATTTCATCTTCCTTGAATGTGGATGTTGGTGCATAGACAATGAAGATAGAAATTGCTGGCAGTGGGCCACATCTCTTCAAGTGTAATCGTCCTATCTGGTTTGTTAGGCATTCAAATGAATCAATGTTGACGGCCATGTTCGTGTTGACAAGGACACCAATGCCACTGATGCCTCTTTCGTCGCATGTTCCAAGGAACAATTCTCCGGTGTCAAATACAGCATGATGCGACTGACGCCTCCTCGACTCAGTCAGACCAATGATGTCGTACTTGATCTTTTGCGCTTGCACCATCAGATCCTCGATATATGCTTCCGATGCCAGCGTATGTGCATTGAAATTACAAACAGTCATTTTAGTCCTTCGTTTTGGCAGGCTAGGTTGGTCGTGAAATTTTATCAGGCACTGCTTGTTCGCCTTTCTTTCTGCTGCCGTATTAAGGGCTCTTTTGGGTTCAGGAAAATAAATATTTTTGTTAATGGTTTTGGCATATTGAACATGCATCGGACATCTTGGCCAGGCTCTGCCATGCGGGTGCTATACTCTCATTACCTTGTGGGGCTCTCTCAGAGGGGTGGGTAGAATATTCATGGTAATTTGGAGGTAAATCGCGGTCGCACAACAGGGAAAGCTGGTATCTGCTCTGCCGGGTGTATCTGTGTCTGTGGCTCAAGCATTCTTGGGCTTGAAGTACTATCCTCTGAACGCCGGGTCTCTGAAGGGTGGGTCCTTGTAGGCTGGGTTTCTGACAAGCCAGGCTGGAGACTGGCTTAATCTCTTGGGTGGAGATCTTACCAGCTGTGGAGTGTGGATGGTGAAGATCGCTGCCAGCAAGGTGTGGGGGGGGTTCTTGGGGTTCCTCTGAGGCTCTATCGGTATGGTAGAGCAAATAAGTATTTAAAATTGTTCGGGTCTGGGTCCTCAGATACTCCTGTTGGTGGTTGGGTACAGAGGCTGAAGGGAATTTGGTGCTGTGGGATGTGGGTGGAGCACTCGGGGGGTCTTAGGGTGGGAAAGAGAAGGACTGACTTGATTCTCAATGGTTGCTGTTTATCTCTCTCTCTCTTCTTTTTTTTTTTTTTTGCTTTTTTGGGTCACACCCGGCAATGCTCAGGGGTTTCTCCTGGCTCTGCACTCAGGAATTACTCTTGGTGGTGCTCGGGGACCATATGGGATGCTGGGGATCGAACCCAAACCAGCAAGGGCCGGCCCAGGCACCTTACCCTGGGCACGCCCAGCCCCTCTCTCTCTCTCTCTCTCTCTCTCTTTTTTTTTTTTTTTTTTGCACTCAGCGGCACTCAGGGGTTTCTCCTGGCTCTACACTCAGGAATAACTCCTGGCGGGCTCGGGAGACCATATGGGATGCCGGGATCAAACCCGGCCGGCACAGGCGGGCAGCGCAAGGCAAACACCCTACCGCTGGTCTATCGCTCTGGCCCCTATCTTTTTTTTTTTTTTTCTTTTTAGGGGTCACACCCAGCGACACTCAGGGGCTACTTCCTGGCTCTTTGCTTCAGGAATTATTCCTGGCGGTGCTAGGGGATTGGTCGCTGTTTAAAAGGTGAGATATACAGAGTAAAAGCATGAATCCTGGGAACTGGAACTGAGAGTGTAGTGCCTGGAGTGTCCACTAATTAGGGACGGTCTTGGAGAGCTGCAGTGTGCATTTCTGTGATCTGAGTTCCTGAATCATTTCTTCCAATAACTGTCTTGTGTTCACTTAATAACCAGTATGACGAGTGCATGTATACAGTGAGCATGTAAGTTACTACTGAGATGCCCAAAGGAACCCTTTTTTTTTCCCCCAAGGGAACCCTTTGGGAAGTGCATATGACTGCTTCTTAACTATGCTTGTTTGTGGTCTTTTTCTGTTTTCAATTCTTATTTTATTCAGGACCTTACAAAGTTTTTTTTTTTCTTTTTTGGGTTGCACCTGGCGACGCTCAGGGGTTACTCCTGGATCTGCACTCAGGAATTACTCCTGGTGTTGCTCGGGGGACCATATGGGATGCTGGGGATCGAACCCAGGTCGGCCAGAGTGCAAGGCAAATGCCCTACCCGCTGTGCTATCACGCCGGCCCCTTACAAAGTTATTTACGTTTGAGTTTTGACATCACTGACCCTGCTAGCAGTGTCACTTCCCTCTACCAGTGTTCCCAGATTCTCTCTCCTACCCGTTTTTTTAACTGCCAGCTGCCATCTTGACGGGCTTTTAAGTTTGGTTATTAACATATGGATCTTGTGATCTCAGTGTCGTTCACTCTGTTGTTTGGACCCCACCAGTAATGTCAACTTTTCTCTACCAGTGTTCCCAGATTCCCTCTCCTACCCCCTTGTTTACCCCCAGGTCCCATCTTGACGGGCTTTTATTAAGTTTGGTTATTAACATGGGTCTTGCTATCTCAGTGTTGTTCACTTTGTTGTTTGGATATTTAGCTCTGTCATTCCTTAGCACCACTGGTGGACGTGAATTCCTTTGACCTTTGTCCCCATTGCTTCTCATCTTTCTCTTTTCCCTTTTTCCCTGCACTCTATACCCAGGAATATCAGGTCACAAAACCCAGCTAGTGTTAAGAGTACATGATTTCCACCACTACAGAGAACAAAGTATTTCTTGTGGTTATCATAAAAGAAACAGATGTCCCTTTACATCATTTGGGAGTATAGGTGCTGTTTATCTATATCTTGTTTCTTATACATACCAGAAACAGGATGTAATGAGAGAAAGGGCAAGGGTCAGCAGTTACTAATTGGGCAGGACATAAGCAGGCGGAAGTGCTCTGAAGGCTAAGTGTCTGAAAGGATAACCCGTGGGAGGAGGTGTAACTGCAGGGATGCAGGTGTTAGCCCCAGCATGGCAAATTGTTGTCCAGTTCTGCTTGTAGAGACAGCATCACCAGAAGAATCTGTTCTGTGAGCTTCCCAGGCAGTGTTCATTTTCTGGTTCTGCCTTGGGAACAAAGCAGTGTCCATTAGACTCCATCTTTGGACAGCTTTATCCCAACATCTCCCCTTTTGTTTTGGCTGCAAATTGGCAAACAAGCTGAGAAGCCTGTTGGGCCATAGCCCATTTTTTATATTTATTGAACTTACAATATAAAATAGTTCACAAAGGATCTTTATGTATTGGGTTTGAATGCCCTGTTTGGCTAGGGCTTCTATGACCGCCTCAGTCTCCACAGAATCAAAGGGAGATGGGGCGATAGTTTTTTAATCAATAAACATGAGACAGAGCGGCATCTTGTACTCCCTACAAACCTCAATGAGCTTGGTTACCGTGTGGATATGGTTGATCGTGCTGAATCCTTTTCGGAAGCCAGCTTGCTCACATGGTTGTTCTTCATCTAATGTTCTGCCAATCCTGTTCAGGATGACTCGAGTGAACAGTTTGTAGATGATGGACAACAGGCAGATGGGGCGATAGTTGCCAATTTCGTGAATGTCTCCTTTCTTGAACAGTAGAACTGTCCTGCTGGTTTTCCATTGGGAGGGCACCTTACATTCAGACAGGTAGTGTGTAAAGAGTCGAGCCAGTGTATTGATGAGAACTGATGGCAGATTCTTCCGGTTTATCTTGTCTGGGCCTGATGCTGTTCCTTTCTTAGCCGACGAACTGGCATGTCGGATTTCAGAAGGGAGAACGTTGGGAATGACATATCCATCCTGCGGAATTTGTGATTCAGGGATTATGTTAAGAGGAGTACAATAATTTTGCAATAAGGAAATAATAGTGAATAGCTCATTCTTTTGCACCGACTGATAAAGAGTTTGTAATACCACATCATGAGTCATATCAGTATAAGCTGCTCTTCCATCCTTGGAAGCCTCAGTAAAGAAGGTTGCAGTGACATCAATAGGTTCTAAACGAACCATGTCTGGCCACATCCAATTATTTAATTGTAAAAACTGAAATAACTTTAACTTTATTTTTGAAAGGTATTATATATTAAGCCCAAGTAACTGGCACAAGCTACTTGTCGATCTTCATCTTTCCCACAGGGCTTGTACCTTTTCTTTATCATATTTGACAATAATTTCTCTAGGATCAAAGCCAGAAAGCTGAAGACCTGTACTAAAACTGTAGTGGTCGAAAAATGCTAGTATGCAGAATTATCAAAGAGAATGGTTTAGACTTTACAATGCGATTTAATCGGGGTGAATTCACCCTTTGCTAAATGAACTGAAGCGCCAGGGATGCTTGGGGGTGAGTTGACGAGGGCTTTAGCATCACCCTCAAGTGTAGCAAAGAGAGATGCCAAAGCACATAAGTGGGAATGCCCAGGGAGGGGCGTAGCCAATGAATATTACCTAGTAACTGTTGAAAGTCATTTAAAGTTTTTAAGTTATCTTTTCTGATTTGCACCTTTTGTGGAATTACAGCAGTATCATTAATCATTTGACCTCAATTTTCCCAAGGCACTGAGTGCTGAATCTTTTCCTTGGCTGTTTTTAAGCCCCAATTTTGTAATTCAGTGACAGTAAGAGAATAAACATTTTGCAGATTAATTTCAGGAGGAGCAACAAGAGAATATCATCCATGTAGTGGATGATTTTTTGCATCTGGATATTTTTTACGCATAATTACCAAGGGTTGATTGACAAAATATTGACACATAGTAGGTCTGTACATCATGCCTTGAGGCAAAACTCTCCAATGATATCTTCTATTGGGTGTCTCAGTATTTGTTGATTGGTTAGTAAACACAAGTTTTTCTCTATCCTGCTCAACTAGGGGAATAGTAAAAAGTAATCTTTTAAACCATGGTAAGACTCCAGTTTTTTGGTATCATAGCAAGATTAGGAAGGCCAGGCTGCAGGGGGCCTGTGGATCCCATACATTTATTGACCTGGCGTAAATCTGTAAACATTCTCCATTTACCTGATGTCTTTTTTATTACCCAAACTGGAGGATTCCAAGGGCTAGAACTTGGACAATGTGACTGAATATGAGCTGGTGTTCCACTGATTCTTGCAAGCAGTTAACTTTTCAGTGGTCAAGGGCCACTGCTCAACCCATTCTGGCTCGGTGTTGATGCAGGTGAGGCAGAAGCAGTGGTGGCTGGTCTCTGTGTTCAATCGCAATTCCGGTTCTTCGATATTTTCAACAATGAAAATATTGAATAATAAAGATGCTCTGACTCAGAATTAGAAAGTAGAAAAGTTTATTGGAAGGTAGAGGAGAGGACTAAGTTAAAGTGAAGGGGTCTTGTGTAGGCTCTTTTCAAGACCTTTTGCATTATTATCAACCAAATATTACAGAGAATGCCATAATCTTCAGGGTGGTCTGGCTGGTTTGGGTCTTTCCTGCTATCTGCCTCAGGTATTGATTATTATCTTAGTCTTGTGACTCCTAGTTCCAGACAGAATTGTATGGTCCTGGGGAAACCAGGAATGTTAAAGATAGGGCCTTGGGACCGGAGTAATAGTCCAGCGGGTAGGGCGTTTGCCTTGCATACGGTCAGCCCATGCTGGCCCAGGTTCTTGATCCCCGGCATCCCATATGGTCCCCTGAGCACTGCCAGGAGTAATTCCTGAGTGCAGAGCCAGGAGAAACCCCTGAGCATTGCAGGGTGTGACCCAAAAAAGAAAAAAAAGAAAGATAGGGCCTTAGGATGAGGTGGGGTAGGTCAATGGGGACAAATGGAACTGTTGGCTAGGAGAAACTGTGGGCTTCTCTCTGGTTGGCAAGGGGAAACTGAGGCTTCCTCTTTCATTCCCCCTCTCAGAGATGAAACCCCGACTGCAGAGAGGAAATGGGACGAGTCAGTTTGGCTACTTCCTGCTGGTTTGGGGCGGAGACAGGGGCCCAGTGCAGTCAAGGTATCTTGAGGGAGCTGTCCAGAGGAGGGCCATGATACCACGCCTCCATCCCCTGCATCTGCGGTTCCATGTTGACCATCATCTGTAGTTTTATGGCTTCCAATCTGGAAGAGACAAACCTGACCAGAAGATTAAATAAGCAGGGCCCAAAGATTAATAACAGTAAAATTACAACAGCGGGTCCCAATAGTGGCAAGAACCAAGTAGACATCCCACTAGGCTAGCAGACCTACAACGCAAGATAGCAGGAATTACGTTTTTAAGGTACTTTCCTCTTAAATAATAGTCGATTTTCATCTGGCTCAAGGTGTACTGGGGGGTCTGGGCTTACTGTTTCCTCAACTCTGAGAGTTGCATTGTCAGGTACCACTTCTTGACTCGGGTGTGGTGTACCCAGGAATCCATACTGGCTGCTTTGATGGCTGTTGGGGTAGACAAGAGGACAGTGTAGGGCCCCTCCCATGTCGGGGAGAGTGAGGTCCCAGTTGAGGGAAGGGTTTTGATTAAGACCATGTCACCACGGTTAAAGAATGGTGGCCCTGATGACCTGGGGAGCCCTTCTGACAAACTTTTTAGAGCCTGCTGGAACTTAGCCAAATTGATCACATCTTGGGTCACTTCTTGGGTGGCTCAAGCCATCAGAAAATCATTAGTAAGGAATAGTCTCCCATATAACTTCTCATAGGAACTCAGTCCTAATCGCCCAGGAGTATTTCCTATTCTAAGTAGGGCACTGGGCAGCAGGGTGACTCATGGCAATTGGGTCTCCTGAGAGAGCTTCCTGAGGTGCCTTTTTAGTATATCATTAGCCTTTTCAACCTGGCCAGAGGACTGAGGCCTCCACGAGTAGTGGAGATGGAACTGGATTCCTAAGGCTTGGGAAATACCCTGTGTCACTGCAGATTTAAATCCTGACCTGTTATCTGACTGCAGTCCCTGGGGCAAGCCAAACCTAGGTATTATTTCATGAATGAGTGTTCTGATCTCTTCCCCAGCCTTCTCAGATCTACAGGGAAAACCTTCGACCCAGCCTGTAAAAGTGTCCTGCCAGACTAGCAGATGTTGCAATCCTTGGGACTTAGGCATACGGTAAAAATCTAACTGCCAGTCACGCCGGGTCAGCTGCCCTTGTGCTGCATCCCACGGAGAGCTGCTCTGTGAGCCACAGGATTATTGTACTGGCATATTTTTTTTCTTTTTTTTTTTTTTTGGTACTGGCATATTTCACAGGAGCAAGTAACCTGCTTTATTGTCTTGAACAGACCTGGCCCTGCAAACAGCTTTACAGCTATCTGATGAGTTTTGTCAGCCCCCAGTTGGAAGGTTTGGTGCAGCCACATGTTGGCTTCTGAAACCCATAATAGCCCGTCCTTGTTGTGTAACCATCCTGACAGAAGTGCTTTAAAGCCTTGTGCCCGCGCAAGACGGACCACCTCATCAGAGTACTGGGGTCTAGACCCAGGAAGGGGCCATCGCAAATTAGAGGACGCAGGGCTGAATACTTTCGGGCAGCCCACTTGGCCTCAGAATCTGCCTGCCTATTTCCCTCAGCGATGGAGTCATTTCCCTTCTGGTGACCTCTGCAGTGAATTACAGCCACCTTTGAAGGGAGATAAACTGCTTGCAATAATTGGTCAATCTCCCTGTGATATATGATGCGGGAGACATTAGCAGTAAGAAATTGTCTCTCCTTCTAAACTGAGGCATTTGCATGAAGCACCAGGAAGGCATATTTGGAATCTGTATATATGTTAACTCTCTGTCCCGTTCCGAGCTCCAAAGCTCAGGTGAGGGCAACAAGCTCAGCCAGTTGAGCACTGGTCCCTAAGGGCAGTGCCCGTGCTTCTAAAGTAAGACCTTGATCATTCACTACTGCATAACCAGCCCTTCGGATACCCTTCTCCATGAAGGAGCTGCCATCAGTAAACAAAGTTAAATCGCAGCAGGGGAAGGGGGATGTGTCAAGATCCTCCCAGGCCGCATAAGTTTGCGAAATAATCTCACAATCATGCTCTGAGCTGCCTGTTTGGTCTGGAAGGAAGGTGGCAGGGTTGAGACTGGCATACTTGCGGATAGCCACTGCAGGTTCCTCTAGGAGCGATGCTTGGTACTTCTAGAGACGACTGTCTGGCAGCCATAGTCCACTCTTAGAATTAAGTAGCCCAGACATGTTGTGAGTTGAATGGACTGTTAGATCTCTTCCCAGAGTTAAACACCTTCTGGTACTAGGAGAGCAGTAGTAGCCAGGGCTGTCAGGAATAATTCCTGAATGTAGAGCCAGGAGTAACCCTGAGCATTGCCGGGTGTGACCCTAAAAGAAAAAAAAAAGAAACAGATCTTCTGGACCAATCTCCATGTTTGTTCATACCATGTCTCCTGGGAAGAATAAAGTTACTTTGTGGATGAGGAGTGTTGGTACTGTGGGTAAGGTGTTTTCCTTGCTCGAAACTGATGCTGGTTTGATCCCCAGCATCTCATATAGTTCCCTGAGCATAAACAGGAGTCATTCCCGAGTGCAAAGCCAGGAGTAACCCTTGAGCATCACCAGTTTTGTCCTCCAAATACAAAGAAATAAATAAAATACTAAAATTACTTCATGCAGAAGAATGTATTTATACCTTTATTCCTGACAAAAGTAAAATTTTAATATATGCAGATGCTCTAACCCTTTTTTAAAGATGTCATAATTTATGAGAAGTTAGAACAATTATACGGTGACATATAATTGTACTGATGTACAGAATACAAGTGTAGTGCATGATATGGAAGATAAATCAGACTTGAAAAGGAAGTTTCGGGAGCTGGAGCGATAGCACAGCGGGTAGGGCGTTTGCCTTGCAAGCAGCCGACCCTGGGTTCCATCCCCGGCATCCGATATGGTCCCCTGAGTACCGCCAGGAGTAATTCCTGAGTGCAGAGCCAGGAGTAACCTCTGAGCATCACCAGGTGTGACCCAAAAAAAAAAAAAAAAAAAAAAAGAAAGAAAAAAAAGAAAAGGTAGTTTCCAGGCGTCTGCCTCTTTGCTCCAGACATTATGCAGCTACTAAGGAAATGTGCCCTTCAGGGGATGGTGGTATTCGAGGATGTGTCTGTGGACTTCACGTGGGAAGAGTGGCAGCATCTGAGTGATGAGCAGCGAACCCTGTACCAGGATGTGATGCAGGAAATCTACAGTCACCTGGTGTCAGTGGGTGAGTGATGATTTTATTTTAAACCAACTATAATTTTCTTTATTTACTTTTTATTTATACATACATATATTCATCCACCTATCCGTGCTTACAGTCAGGAGAATGATTTCTTCAACAGTATGCAGATTTTCCAATTTTTTTGAAGCCTGAGATTAATTGTTAAGGGTGACTTTAATTATTCATTTATTTCTTGGCTTTGGACTATACCTGGCAGTGTTCAGGGCTTATTCCTTGCTGTCTTAGGGATCACTCCTGGTGAGATAAAGGGATAATCTGTCATGCCAGGAATAGGTCATGTGGAAGGCAAGCATCCTACAAGCTATACTATTGCTCCTGCCACAAAGAACAGATTTGAATCGATTCCTGAGTACACAGCCAGGAATAATCTCTGACACTCCACTGTCTCACTGTATCACTGTCTTCCCGTATATTATCGATTTGCTTGAGCGGGTACCAGTAACATCTCAATATGTCCTGTCACATTACGAGATAGCTCAAGGGCATCATCCTGCTCCAGGAACATAAAGAGCGCCTCAAACCTTTCCATCAGTTCATTGGAATGAGGTCTATGATTTGTACTGGTATTTGGCATGTCATACACGACAGGGTAGCTTGCCAGGCTCTGCTAGACTCTGACACTCCACCTAAAATAATTTGGTGAAGTATCAAGGCCAGGATTGATTCCTGAACTTAAAACCGGTAATAATCCATGGTGAACATAATCTCTCAAACTCACCTTGGCCAAGTGAGGGAGAGAAAGCTCTGAAGTTGGCCTGTATTAAGAAAGTTAGATGCATTTTTTTTTTTTAGTTGGGGGAGCAAACCCACCTATTCTCAGGTGTTATTCCTGCTCTGTACTGAGAGGGTAGTATTACCCTTTGTTCATAGCTCTCGAGTTCCTGCTTGCCAGCTTTGGGTTTTGTATAATAAACGAAGGATTATTTCTCTTCTCTTTTTTTTTTTTTTTTTGCCTTTTTTTGTGTCTATTATACCCAGCAATGCTCAGGGGTTACTCCTGGCTCTGACATCATATTACTCCTGGCCGTGTTCGGGGGACCATATGGGATGCCTGGGATCAAACCCAGGTTGGCTGCATACAGGGCAAATGCCATACTCTCTGGACTATTGCTCCGGCCCTATTTCTCTATGTCTTGTATGGCTTTTATATGTTTTATGCTAATAGACACAAGAAGACAGTAAAGGCTGTACATTTGTGATACAGGAGGTAACTAACACTGAATTGGTTACTCCGGCTCATCTGTCATTTTTTTTTTTCTTTTTTGGGTCACACTCGGCGATGCTCAGGGTTACACCTGGCTCTGCACTCAGGAATTACTCCTGGCGGTGCTCAGGGGACCATATGGGGTGCTGGGGATTGAAACTGGGCCGGCAGAGGCCGGCTGCGTGCAAGGTAAACGCCCTACCCTCTGGACTATCGCTCTGGCCTCCAGCATCTGTCATATTTCTTTTTTTTTTTTTTTTTGCTTTTGGGCCACCCAGCGGCTCAGGGGTTCCCTGGCTCTCCTCAGGAATTACTCCTGGCAGGTGCCCGGGCCATAGGGAGCCGGGATCGAACCCAGGCCGCCACAGGCCGGCGCAGCAGGCAACGCCCTACCCCTGGGCTATCTCCGGCCCATATTTCTTAACTTTAAAACTCAGTTTTCCTTAGATTGATTCTAATTCCTTACACCTGTAAAGGAGGGTCCCATCTCGGGATTAAATGGACCCAGTGCAAACTGTGAACAACCTATGCTGATCTTCACATGGGATGGAATAAATATCCCAAACAATATTATAAGTTGTTAGCGAGGTCATGGAAAAAAGTCCATGTCTATTTCTAGAAATACATTTTTATTGAATATACTACAGTAATCTCATGCATCCATTATAATCCTGTCTTTTTTTAAACATCACTTTTCCGTAGATGAATCAATATAAGATACACCCTAGAACCCTAGTTATTACAGATACAGTGCAGTAAAAAATCTAGGAACTGAAATAAGTCAAAATCTCACTGCAGTCTGCATCATTGCATGAATTATAGAGAATAATATGACCAAATTCTTCCTAAAACTGAAAGAAAAATAAGCACAATTTCACATTCGTCTGAAGACTATTTGTATGTTGTAAAACTATTTTAAAAAGGAAGTAAGTTTTTATTCAAAAAATTTTTTTCCAATATGATTGAAAGAAAACTTTTCATTTACAATATATAAATCAAACACTTGCCTAGAAATGTTTTCTAATGTGGTTATATCTATCTCATTATAGATATTGAGCTTGAGCATGATTTCACCGAGCATAACCAGAGAAGTCAGTGTAGACAATTTTGGCAAGCTGGAATTCAGAAGAGGAAAGAAACAAATGAGAGGAATGATTACCGAAGTATTTTAAATTGTCATGCTCCACTCGTTTCAGAATGGATGTTAAATGACCACTCTCCTGTTATGATGCCTAATAAATATGATGCAAGTAAGAACACTGTTCAGATTGAAGATCCTCCTGACATCCACTGTATACAGAATGTGGAGAGGTACATAACATTCTCTGAAATAAGTAATATCACTGAACTTTCAAAAATGCATGCTGCTAAAAACATCATGAATGTCAAAAAGACAGTCAGAATTCAGTCCTCAATATCCATCAGAGAACACATAATTTAGATAAAACAAGTAAACATGCAGAATTTGAAAAAACTTCATCCGAAAGACCAAGACTCAGTGAACATCAACTAATACACCAAGAGGAACAATCATTTGAAAGTCAAGAATGTAGAAAAACTTGCTTAGGTATATCAAAGCTCATGAAATATGCAGAGTTGACAGAGCAGAGAAATGGAAGAAAATGTTCACAATTACATCACAACTCATTCATCAGAAAACTGACAGGAGAGAAACCCTTTGAATGTGAAGAATGTAGGAAAACTTTCCCATGGAAGTCATACCTCACGAATCATATGAGAATTCACACAGGGCAGAGACCCTATGAGTGTAGTGAATGTAGGAAAACTTTCTCATGGAAGTCAGACCTCACGAAACATATGAGAATTCACACAGGAGAGAAACCGTATGAGTGTAATGAATGTAGGAAAACTTACTCACGTAAGTCATTCCTCACTCAACATATGAGAATTACCAGGGCAAGACCCTATGATGTATGAATGTAGGAAAACTTTCTCATGGAGTCAGACCTCACGAAACATAGAAACACACAAAGAAACCGTAGAGTAATGAATGTAGGAAAACTACTCACGTAAGTCAGACCTCACGAAACATATGAGAATTCACACAGGAGAGAAACCGTATGAATGTAATGAATGTAGGAAAACTTACTCACGTAAGTCATACCTCATTGAACATAAGAGAATTCCACAGGGAGAAACCCTATGATTGTAGTGAATGTAGGAAAAGTTTCACAAGGAAGAAGTACCTCCACGAAATAAGAACACACAGAAACCTAATATGAAAGAACACCGAGCGACCCGAAATGAGAATTCACACGAGAGAACCGTATAATTAATGAATGTAGGAAAACTTACACGTAAGTCAGACCTCAGAACATATGAGAATTCACACAGGAGAGAAACCCTATGATTGTAGTGAATGTAGGAAAAGTTTCACAAGGAAGAAGTACCTCACTGTACATATGAATATTCACACAGGAAATAAACCCTATGAGTGTAATGATTGTAGGAAATCATTTAGATTTAGATCACATCTCACTGCACATATGAGAATTCACACAGGAGTGAAACCCTATGAGGTAATGAATGTAGGAAATCATTCTCACAGAGATCGAATCTCACTGCACATATGAGAATTCACACAGGAGAGAAACCCTACGAGTGTAATGAATGTAGGAAATCATTCTCACAGAGATCGCATCTCATTGCACATATGAGAATTCACCCAGGAGGGAAAGCCTATGAGTGTAAAGAATATAATAAAGCTTATTAAATAGAGTAATCCCTCATTGAACATGAGAGTTCACACAGGAGAGGAACCCTATGCATTTAAAGAATGTAGGAAAACTTTCTAGGAAAACTTAGTATTGTGTGTCATATCTCAGTGTCCGTGAGGGAATTCACACTGGAAAGAAATGTTGTGAATGTAAAGAATGTAGGAAAATTTTCTCAGAGAAGTCATAGCTTGCTGCACAATAAATAATACACACAGAAGAGAAATTCTACAAATAGAAAGAATGTACGAAAGCTTTCCTGTTGACATCATGTTACACTGTACATAAGAAAATAAACACAGCAGAGGAAACCATATGAAATTAAAGAATAGGAAAACATTCACATGGAACTCATACTTCAACCAGCAAAAGAGATTTCACATAGAGAAATTCTATGGTCATAAAGAATTTATGGAAGTCAAAAATGAAGACTCTGAATATCAAGACTATAGAAACGACTTCTGTTTTCACCAGTACAAATTTCTCATAGTCAAGATTCTACATCATTTCTCATGTGTCTGCTGTATGCATGATCCCATGTCTTAGCATTCTGCAAGACAGAAATGTAAGGATTCTCCTATCAACAATTTTTTAATTTTAATCTTTTTTTCTTAAATATTCTATTATACCATGAGATACACAATTACAACATTGTTCATGTTTGGAGGTTTCGGTCACATAGTGTTCCAGCACCCGACCCTACACCCGCTCCCATTTCCCACCACCAATATCCCAAATTCCCTCCCCATCCCATAGCCTGCCTCTATGGCAGGTTCTTTATCTCTTTTCTCTCTCTCCCTCTCTCTCTTTTCCTTCTCTTACACATTGTGGGTTGCACTACATACACTTAGAGGCCATCATGTGCATTTTTTTGCCTGTATTTAATGCTCAGTTCTAGGTTGGAATTAGCCCTTTCGACATTTCTTCACACATGTTTCATTATCTGTCTACCTAACCTCTGACTCTCACACGCTTGCGGTAATTTCCACTTTTGGTAAGACCTGATCCACATTTCGCCTGACATTGGATTTTGGTGTCATAATATTTATATATATAGTTATGTCATGCAAATAAATGCAGTCATTCTGTATCTTTTTCCTTTTGACTAATTTCACGCAACACGATCCTTTCCATGTTTATCCATTTATAGGCAAATTTCATAAATTCATTTTTCCTAACAGCTGCATAGTATTCCATTATATAGATATACCACAGTTTCTTTATCCAGTCATCAGTTCTTGGGAATACTGGTTGTGTCCAGGTTCTGGCTATTGTGAATTGTGCTGCTATGAAAATAAAAGTGTGGATTGTATTTCCGCTGTGTGTTTTAGGCTTCCCAGGGTATATTCCCAGGAGTGGTATGCCTGGGTCAAAAGGGAGCTCAATTTGTAGCCTTTGGAGGAATGTCCAATTGTTTTCCAGAAAGGCTGTACAAGTCGACATTCCCACCAACAATTACTAATCCTGGGGGCCCCATAGTCAGCTGGGGCAGGGGCGAGCCGAGTCCAGCCTCCCCAGCTGCTTGTGAGACTCTTCATGCTATGGCTGGTGGCCCCAGGGCAGCTCCTGGGCGGGGCCACCAGGCTCGACAAAATGGAGGGGGAATGACCGACCCCTGACTCCATCTGACGAATTCCCAGTGATTCCCGCTTCTGGGAGCCGCCTACCTGGGCTCTAACTGGTTTTGCTCTGTTAATCTGGTCGTGAGGCAGTATCCCAGCATCTGGACAGCGAAAATGGTTGTTAGTGTGATGGGCGAGTCTCATCCTGCTGCTTCCGGGACCCCCCAGAGGTGACGGGCCCAATTCTGAAAGATCTTAAGAACATTCTGTCACCTGGGTCCAGAGCTATAGAACAATTGAAAGACATTTGCCTTCCCCGTGACTCAGGTTCAGTTCCTGGCTTCCCATGTAGTCCCCTGAGCCCAGCAGGAGGTATTATTTTTTTTTTTAATTTTTTATTTTTACAATTACAAAGATATACAATTAAAAAGTTCATATTTCGGTTTTGGTCATACAGTGTTCCAGCACCCATCCCGCCACCAGTGCCCATCTCCCACCACCAATATCCCCGGTTCCCTCCTCCCTCCCCCCAGCCCTCCTCCATGGCATGTTCTTTATTTCTTTCCCTTTCTCTTTCTCTTTTCCTTCCCCTTTCTCTTTCTTTGTTCCTTCCCCCCCAGACTATGGATTACAGAACATACATTAAAGGGTTGTCATGTGTATCTTTTTGCCTCTATTTAATGCTCAGTTCTAGGTTGACTTTAGTACCCTCGACAATTGTTAGCACACTGTTCCATTTTCTGTCTTACCTAGCCTCTGACTACCACACGTTTGTGATAATTTCCACCTTTGACAAGACCTCCTGATATATGTTTCACTTGACCTTGGATACTGGTATCATAATATATACATATATATTTATGTTATGCAGATAAATGCAGTCATTCTGTATCTGTCTCTCCTTCTGGCTAATTTCGCTCAACATAATCTTCACCAGGAGTAATTCTTGAGAGCAGGGCCAGGAGTAACCCCTGAGCTTTGCAGGGTACAACTCAGAAGTGAAAAAGAATCAAAACTATTCTACCTCAGACCCAAGGTCTGAACCAAAGGCGTCAAGCAGGAAGGCAGGAGAGTTCTATGGAGCCTTCTACTGTTATATAGGGGCCCTTTCCCTGTCTCAACCAGGGACATCAACACATCAACCACCAAAATCAGCCACCAGATATGTCTGCCTCTGCAGCATGTGATGCTTGGCGTTCTCCAGGGCCTGTCACCTCTGCTCTAGGGAGAACACGCACACGTCCAGTTCAGCGAAGGTGGATGGGAGAATGGCCGGAAATTCAAAGTTACATTGTTATCTAAAGCATGAGGCCTGCCCGTCATTGAAAATACCCTGTAATACAAGAGAACTTCTGGAAAAATAGAAAAGTTAAAGGAAAGAATTTTCCAAAGCCAGTAGGTCACCGGATGTTTATTCAAGCCACAAGTATGCTGTATTCAGACCAGCTGACCTGTGGTGAGTGAGAACTCAAATTTTTTTTTTGCTCCTTGGCCTTTGGTCCTTCTGGGTAGGACTCATCTCAGATGAGATCCTCTCTCTTTGATGGGAGACTTAGACTCTTTTGTATGGTCTCCATTCGGACCAGAGCTAGAGTTCTTTCATTATATTGGATTGCTGTGGAAGAGCTTTTGTACTATTAAAACCCTTTGGAACTGCGCCGGACACGTGAGTTTTCATCTGTTCCCCCAGCATCCTCGGAGGTAGAAGAGAACTTCTGTCCTGACACTGTCGGGGCTCTCAGCGGCATTCCCGACAACCCTCCACAAAGACCTGGTGGCCCTGCCAGAACTGCTGCTGGGGCTCTTGGCTGGACACCAGGTATTCAAGTTCAGGGCGGAGCCAGAGAAGACAGAGGAGAGGGAGACAGAGAAGGAAACAGTGTACTAATAATCATTGAAAATGATGATACCATCCGATAACAGCATTGTATATAGGCAAAAAGATACAAATGATAACCTCTAAATGTATGTATTGCAATCCATAATGTGTAAGAAAGGGAAGCAAGAAGGAGAGAGGAGAGAGAAAGAAAGGAGATAAAGAACCTGCCATGGGGCCGGAGCGATAGCCCAGCGGGTAGGGCGTTTGCCTTGCACGTGGCCGGCCTGTGCCGGCCTGGGTTCGATCCCCGGCATTCCATATGGTCCCCTGAGCACCGCCAGGAGTAATTCCTGAGTGCAGAGCCAGGAGTAATCCCTGAGCATCACCGGGTGTGACCCAAAAAGCAAAAAAAAAAAAAAAAAAAAGAACCTGCCATGAAGGCAGGCTGAGGGAAGGGGGAGGGAAGTGGGGACATTGGTGGTGGGAAATGGGCACTGGTGGAGGGATGGGTGCTGGAACACTGTATGACTGAAACTCGAACACCTTGTAATTATATAACCTCACAGTGGTATAATAAATATTTAAAAAAATCAAAATTCATTTGAACATTTATATCTTTAGATTCCATATTACTGCCAATTACTAATCCAAAAGATTGCGGGGGCAAAGGACCATAGCTATTAGTTGGAGTTTCATAAAAATTGTAAGGAGCCTAAAACAAATCCTGAATAACTGAATATCCAAAGCAGTACTGTTCTTTGCAGTTTGTAAATTATATAAGTAGATTTACTCTCCAGCGTTTCTATTTTGAAATATGAATTAAAGCAGGAGTGCCTTCGAGTTGAGGGGGGAGGTAGCAGACAGACTGCAGGGTGAGTTAGGCAATTTAAAACTGCTGCCAGGGGCAGAGTGATAGCACAGCGGGTAGGGCGTTTGCCTTGCACGTGGCTGAACTGGGTTCAATCCCCGCATCCCATATGGTCCCCTGAGCACCGCAAAGAGTAATTCCTAATTGAAGAGCCAGGAATAATCCCTGAGCATTGCCGGGTGTGACCCAAAAAAGCAAAAAAAAAAAAAAAAAAGGAAAAAAAAGTGGCTGGCGCCAGGTTTGTTTCTCCCCGCTCTTCTGAAAAAAAAAAGGAGGCCTGTTTCCGCGACTGCTCAGCTGGAGCCGAGCTGGCATACCCATTCTCCGACAGATCTATGAGAGTGTCAGTAGGGCACACATATTGTTTTCGGGGCTGCCCCCCAATTCATTTCCTGACTGCTCTGTAGAGCTAGGAGCAAGGAGTAACCCAGTTCTATGCTTTCTGGAGTAGCAAACCTTGGTTCTATGTCCAATTCTGCCACACCTTTTCCAGAGTGCAGAATCAGAAGGCTGGGAGTCGTTTCTCCTGTCCCTGTTCTTAGCACAATTTTTGCTCAAATGTCCCTTCTTCCACAATGAAAGCATCTCATTGGATTAGTATTTTGGAGTGCTGCAGCCGAAACTCGAGCCTGATATTTTGTGGACCCAACTTCTCAACAAGCACGAATAACATCATCTGTAGTATCTTTCCCCATTAACTTTGAGGCTCTAATAGCCTCTTGATAATCAGGGGAAGCATTTTCCACCGTCAACGTGGACATAGTAATTCATGCAAAGCTGCATGCAGGACAGATTTTTCTAAATTATATTGTAATCTGGCTAAGAAATCTACATAAATTTCATTTGCTTGTTGTAATACGTTAGTAAATTGAATTGATTGTTTCCCTGGAGCTTCTAGATTACACCATGCTTTCAAGCATGTATTAGTAGTCAAATCCAAAATATCTGCAGGTAGATTAATCATCTGCAGCTGTTAACCAATTGCCTGTTCCCATGATTCTCACTAAGGTGGCTTCAGCATTCTTGGAGATCATTTTCGGGAAATCTTTTCTGCGCCCTCTCGCCACCAAGCTTTAATTTGAATATACTGTGATTTTTCCAAAACTGCCTTTGCATTTGCTTGCCAATCACAAGGAAGTAATACATTACCTTCAGCAAAATTGTCTAGCAGTGCTAAGACATAGGTAGATGTGGGACCATACATTGAAACAGTCAGTTTTAGGGAGGTTAGAAACTTGAAAGGAATAGCTTGATAATCAATTTCATATTATCAGTTTGTGTAATTAGATTTCGGGTGACAGGAAATGCCATAGCTTGAAGCTGTGTATTATCAGCAAAAGAATCAGGAGTATTCGTTAATGTACTAAGCTCATGATTTAACTTACATTGACATGGAGCTGTAACTACTTCCTGATTCTGATATTGGGGAGTTGGAATAACCTGAACCTCGAGGTTCACAAAGGGGTTGGTAAGGCCCCTGTAGGGAGCGAAACTCAGGTCGCCTAGGGCCGTCTGCCTTTTTACTTAGTAGATCTAATTTCCTACAGAGATTACTAATTTCTCTGTAGAGGGACACCTCGTGTGAGGGCACCTCTCCTTCCATATCAGAATTAAAACTATCATCCTTCGAGGCTGCCTAGGTTAGGTGTTAGAATTTACAAAGGCAGGTGAAGCTGACAATGGCTCGCTAGGGGGTAATTCAAGCAGAGGTGTGGTTGGATCCTCTGGCAGAGGTACAAGGGGTGGGGGGAGAGAGGAGGGAGTTACACAAGAAGAAATTATGTTCTCCCCCTCTGAATCAAATTCTAATGGCATTAAGGCCAAATTAATGCAAGTGAATTCACCCATTCTTCTCCGGGGATTAGCTCCCCTTTTCTATGGGTACGCCTTAAATCCTTTCCAATCTTTTTCCATACTTTCAGGTTGAACTGGGCCCTGCATTGTTTCTGGTTCAAACCAGTAACAATTCTTCTGTGTTCTCTTAAGGAGACCTTGTAAAACACTTTCAGTGGCAGACCAGCTGCCTCAATAAAAATCATAAGCAGTCTTTTTTTAAATCTGGCCCAGGTATGCTGATCCAGAGACTCACAGATATGGGGAAGCGCTGCTACTGACTCTCCCTGTACCTTGCTGCTCACGAGGCGCCTTGGAGGGATGGAGTGTTCTAGCCCTGGCCGCCACCCCAGCAGAGCCTCACAACAAGCCAGACGACCCCCACTCCATGAAGGCCTCCATTTTGCACATCCAGACTTCCCCCCGTCAGAACTCCACCTAGCAGAAAAGCCTATCACAGCTCGCCTCGCACCGCCAAATTTTGGCCATGTGGTTCATCAATAAATACTGGATTTAGACCTTAGCACCACTGGGTTTGGTCTCAAAATTAAAAAAGTGTGTTTACTCTGAGCTTAGGAACTTTATACATTTTCTTTTCTTTTTTCTTTCTTTTTTTTTTTGTGGGGTCACACCCGGCAATGCTCAGGGGTTACTCCTGGCTCTGTACTCAGGAATTATGCCTGATGATGCTCAGGGGACCATATGGAATGCCAGCGATCAAACCCAGGTCGGCCGCATGCAAGGCAAATGCCCGACCCTGCTGGACTATCGCTCCGGCCCTGCACTCAGGAATTACTACTGGCGGTGCTTGGGGGACCATATGGGATGCCGAGGATCGAACCCGTGCCGGGACAGGCCAGCCGCATGCAAGGCAAACGCCCTACCCGCCAAACTATCGCTCCAGCCCCTTTATACATTTTCAATGTTTTCTTTATATTGGTTAAAATCGTTTAGCTATCAGCCATCACAAATTGACTTCTTGATTTATTTTCTGAAAATTACATCTGCTATTCAGGTTCTGCTGGAGTAAGTAAGATGAAATAAGTTGATGAAATAAGTTTTATAAACTGTAAAGGGACAGGTAGGGGATGGGAGGAAACCTGGGGAAATGAAGGGAACACTGGTGGAGGGATTGGTGTTGGAGCATTATATTCCTCAAACAACTCTATTATAAACATCTTTGTAAATCAAGATGTCTTAATAAAAATTTAAAATATTCATGTCTTTCAAGCAGTAAGTATTCTTTTTTTTTTTGGGCTAACACCCGGCAATGCTCAGGGTGACTCCTGGCTCTGTACTCAGGAATTACTACTGGTAGTGCTCAGGGGACCATATGGGATGCCGGGGATCAAACCCGTGTCGGCTGTGTACAAGGCAAACGCGCTACCCACTGTGTAATCGCTCTGGCCCCTCAAGCAGTAAGAATTCTGTGTTGTCTAATTTCATTTTTTCTTTTTATAGGGTCACAACCAGCAATGCTTAAGAGTTATTCCTGACTCTGCATTCAGGAAATTACACCTGGTGGTGCTTGGGGTACCATAAGGGTTGCTGGGGATTGAATCTAAGTCAGCCACTTGCAAGGTCAGTGCCCTCCCTGCTGTACTATCGCTCCGGCCCCTGAGTCTATTTTCATAAAGAAAATCTATATTGTTTGCAGGGGTTTTTTTTTTCTTTTTTGGATCACACCTGGCGATGTTCAGGGGTTACTCCTGGCTAGTGGCTCAAGAATTACTCCTGGCATTGCTCGGGGGAACATATGGGATGCTGAGGATCGAACCCGGCGGGGGGCCGCATGCAAGGCAAATGCCCTACCCGTTGGACTAACGCTCCAGCCCCCTAGAATATTTTTATAAACTTCAAAAATAGTGGTACAGGGGCCGGAGCGATAGCACAGAGGGTAGGGTGTTTTCCTTGCATGCAGCCGACTCGTGTTCGACCCTGGCATCCCATATAGTCCCCGAGCACTGCCAGGAGTAATCCTGAGTACGGCCAGGAGTAATTCCTGAGTCACGAGCCAGGAATAACCCCCTGAGCGTCACTGGGTGAGACCAAAAAGCAAAAAAAAAAAAAAAAAAAAAGTAGTGGTAAAGTATCGAAGAAATAATTGAAAGTTTAGGTTTCCTTATAACAATCCTATTTGACCAAAGTGTTTTCCTAAAATGCAACCCTCCAACCTACACATTTCTTATAACATTCGTTGTGTTCTGTAAATTTTCTTTGTTCAGTGTTCTTAGATATTTTCAGATAGAAATAAACCTAGGGAATCAAAAGATAAGAACTACCTCTATTGAAAACTGAGATTGTTTTCAATATTGTACTGACATTACAAAAATGTTACTGAATAGTTTATCATTGACTGGTTTTGGCATATCGAATATGCATCGGACAGCTTGCCAGGCTCTGCCCTGCGGGCGCTATATTCTCAGTAGCTTGTGGGTCCGAGGGGTGGGTAGAATATTTATGGTAATTTGGAGGTAAATCACGCGGCCGAACAGCAGCCACAGGCAACAGGGAAAGCTGGTATCTGCTCTGCCGGGTGTCTCTGCGTCTGTGGCTCAAGCATTCCCTGGACTTGAAATACTCTCCTCTGAAGGGTGGGTCCTTATAGGCTGGGTTTCTGAAACAAGCTGGCCTGGAGATTACCTTAATCTCTTGGGTGGAGATCTTATGAGCTATGGAGTGTGGATGGTAAAGATCGCTGCCAGCATGGTGTGGGCATTCCTCTGGGTCTTCTGAGGCTCTATTGGGGATGGTGGACTCAGGCCGGAAGTCGCCTCTCGTGGTCCATGGAATGCAGGGGGTTGAACGGGGAAAGCTGGTATCTGCTCTGCCGGGTGTATCAGCGCCTGTGGCTCAAGCATTCCTGGGCTTGAAATGCTCTCCTCTGAAGTACAGGTCTCTGAAGGGTGGGTCTTTGTAGGCTGGATCGATATGTCATTCATCTAGCCTACAAGGATGGATATGTCACTCCCAATGTTCACCCTTCCGAAATCCAACATGCCATTTCGTCGGTAAAGAAGGGAACAGCACCCGGCCAGACAAAGTCAGACCCGAACCCCTGAAGAATCTGCCGTCAGTACTCATCAATACACTGGCTCGGCCCTTCACACGCTACCTGTCTGAATGCAAGGTGCCCTCCCAATGGAAAACCAGCAGGAAAATTCTACTGTTCAAGGAGACACTCATGACGTTGGAAACTATCGCCCCATCTACCTGTTGTCTGTCATCTACAAGCTAAAGTCATCCTGAACAGGATTGGCAGAACACTAGATGAAGAACAACCATGCGAACAAGCTGGCTTCCGTAAAGGATTCAGCACAATCAACCATATCCACACAGTAACCAAGGTCATTGAGCTTTGTAGGGGGTTCAAGATGCCATTCTGTCTCACGTTGATTAATTTAAATAAAGTCTTTGATTCTGTTGAGACCGAAGTGTTCATTGAAGCCCTTGCCAAACAGGGCATTCAAAATACATCAGGATTCTTCATGAGCTGTTTTATGGTTTCACCCACCAGGATCTCACCATTCTACAAAGGGGCATTGATATCAAAAGAGGGGGCTTAAGCAGGGTGATACCATTTCACCAAAAACTCTTCAAGAACGTCATGCAACAATTAGAATGGGAAGGAATGGGAGTGAAGATAGACGGTCGGCAACAACACCACCTCCGCTTCACTGATGACATGATTGTAATAACACCAAACATTAGCCAAGCAGCACAAATGCTGGCTGACTTCGACCAAGAATGTCGAAAAATAGGTGTACAGCTGAATCTCAACAAAACTGTGTTCATGAAAAATGAACTAGTTCCAGAGACCCCATTCACTCTCAATGGAACAGACATCTCTGAATGCAGCAGGTATGTGTACCTAGGTCAAGAAGTCAACGTGATGAACGACCTAAAAACCTGAGCTGTGCAGGAGGAAGAGAGCGGCATGGAATGCCTTCAAAAGCATCAAAGAAATAACTAAAAGCACAAGAACCCTCCGGCTCAAGGCACATCTCTTCGACTCCATCTTTCTCCCTGCATTAACATAGGCCTCAGAGACCTGGGCCCTACAAAAGCAGGATGAGAACGCTATTTGGGTCTCCCAGAGAGGAATCGAAAGAGCTATGCTTGGAATATCACGCCTCACTCAAGTGAGAGGGGGGAATCCGGAATTCCAACCTCCATGGCTATTCCAGAATCGGGACGCTGTCTCGTTTGCCAAGGCATCGAAAATCTGATTGACTGGACATGAAATGCGATTTGGAGACGACCGCTGGACTAGAGCCATTACTGATTGGATCCCACGGATGTCAAAAGATCACGTGGCCGCCCACCTACAAGATGGTCAGACTTCTTCGCCAAGACCCTGAAGGAACCGTTTGAGGCTCTCCGTGTTCCTGAAGCAACCAGATGCCATTGGGCTACACTGTCACGTGATAGGGTCAAATGGAAATGTTACTGGCGCCCGAATGAGCAACTAAATGAATCACAGGATCAAGTGATCATTAAGAAAGGGACTTCAAGGGCCGGAGCAATAGCCCAGCAGGTAGGGCCCTTGCCTCGCACGTGGCCGGCTATGCTGGCCTGGGTTTGATTCCCAGCATCCCATATTGTCCCCTGAGCACCGCCAGGAGTAATTCCTGAGTGAGGGCCAGGAGTAACCCCTGTGCGTCGCTGGGTGTGACCCAAAAAAGAAGGGAAAAAAAGGGGCTTCAGCAGCTGTCATTTTAGGAGGCATAATAGGGGGACCCAGGAAGATAAAGTATAATTTAGAAAGGAAAACCTAACTTGGCATTAGACTATCAATAAAATTAGTTACTTTAATTCATCACTGTCACTGTATGTATAACTTGTCTTACCATATTTCATTGATTTGCTCAAGCGGGTACAGGTAACATCTCCATATGTCCTGTTGCAAAGCAAGTGTACCCAAGGGCATCTGTTTGCTCCACGGACAGGAAGAGCCTATATCCATTCTTCAGGTCATGGAATTGAAGTCCATAATTGTTACTAGTTTTGGCATAACAAATAAACCATCCTGACTATGTTGAGACTATAGGAAGATTATAGGAAGGATCATACTAGTTTGCTCACAAGCAGGCGAGTGTGACCCTTTCAGTATATGGAGAACAAGACAGTCGAATCACACTGGTGCAGATTATAAATAAGAAGAACCTTGTGGGTACCATCTAGATTACATGAAGCTCAGAATTAAGATGTATTACTTTATATCAGCTCTCACTCTCTTTCTCCAGTGTTTTACATAAGAGACAATCTCGGTAGAGGATTTTCCTTGGCATAACTTTGTTTATACCTGTAATAGAGTGTGACACCTCCCTTCTACAATCTGTTTAGAGTTCTTTGCTGACAGCACCCTCCCTGTCACAGATAAGATTACTTTGGTGTATATAGGGAATGTATACCACCTACAGGGCGAGCCTGGCAAGCTTTCATTCATGAACGACAGAAATTTTTTAAAAATACAAATATAAAGAAACTGCTTGTATATATTACCTCCTTCTGGGGGAGCTCTTCACTACAACATCTCTTCATGGTTGCCAGAATGATGTGGGCGGAGCCTCAAGGGTGGCTATGTGGGCGGGAAGTGAAAGATGGTATTTTTTTAAAATAATTTATTATACCACCATGAGATATACATTACAATATGCCATTTTGGTTTGGTCTACAGTTTCCAGCACCCATCCCTCCACCTGGCCCATTTCCACCCCCCAATGTCCCCACTTCCCTCCCTTTACCCCAGCCTGTCCCATGACGTTTCTTTATCTCCTTTCTCTCTTTCTCACTCTCTCTCTTCCCTCCTACTCTCTCTCCCTCGCTTCCCTTTGTAACATGTGGATTATAATATATGCATTTAGATGTTATCATGTGTATGCTTTTGCCTATATTCATGCTCAGTTCTCGATGGTACATATTCAACAATTACAGCACACTGTTCCCTTCTCTGTCTTACCTAGCCTCTGACTCCCCACGTTTGTGTATACTAGTTTTGAGATATGCAGGCCCAAAGGCCCACGCGCTTTGGGGATCGGCTGTGTCCAGCTTGGAATCAGACCAAGGATGATGATGGTGAAAGAGAGGAAAGAGAGGGAGGAAGGGAGAAATTAGGAATAAACAGAATAAACAAATAAAAATAGTGATAATAAAGGAAATTAAAATAAATCCTGTATCACTGTCTTCCCCTTCATCATTGATTGGCTCGAGCGGGCACCAGTAATATTTCCATATGTCCTGTCTGATGCTAGTAGAGCCCAAGGGCACCTGCTTACTCCAGGAACATAAAGAGTCTCACCATTCCATCAGGTCATGCAAATGAGGTCTAAAATTGTTACTGGTATTTGGCATATCAAATAAGACACGGGTGCTTTCCAGGCCTGGCGGCAGTAGCACTCTTGTAGTCATCTCTAAATCCAGCATTTATTGATGAACGCAAGGCGCGGGCTAGCAGCCGGTCTGCTGGGTGGGTTCTGCGAGAGGGATGTCGGATTGGAAAATGGGGCCCTCTGGAGTGGGGGTATATGACTTGTTGAAGGCTCTCCGGTGGTGGGCCAGGGCTACAACCGCCATCCCTCCTGGGGCCTCCTGAGCAGCTGGGCCAGGGAGTAGTAGAGCCTGCCCCACGTCTGAGAGCTCTCTCTCTCTCTCTCTCTCTCTCTCTCTCTTTATTATATATATATATATATATATATCGATTAAGAATGGGAGACATCTTTCTAAGAATATATATATATATATACGATATGGAGACCTCTCTATATATAGATGACAATGGGGACATACAAATAAATAATATTTGTGTATTGTTTAAATGTATTATTTATATTGTCCTGTGTGGACCACAGACTGGGGGAGCTGCCTGCTCTCTACTGCTCTCTCTTGCCGGCCGGGCGCCTGGGGGTCAGTTCAGCCGCCCGCCAAACGGCCACAAGCGACGCCCCCACCCTGGGGCCCCATCCACATCCGACTTCCCTCATCGCTCCACCGCGCCAGCTATCGGCCACATAACTTTTGGAACACAAGGCACGGGGCCTGGGCTACCCGTCATTTGATTCATCCGTAAAATTGACCTCCATGACCTGTTTGGGCCGCTGCCTCCCTGGCCTACTCCATTGATTCCGATCTAAACGTTCATTGCCGTGGCCTGTCCAAGCAAGTACAGGGCATCGCTTCCACGAGCCTAAACTTCTCGTGGCGGGTCATTGTTCTGTTTTTGCAATAAACATGGTGCCCGGCGTGTGGGTGGTGTTTCCTGAGTCTCTCATCTTGCTTTCCCCTGGGCCTACAGTCCTCTGGTTTCTTGCTTGCCTTACGGTTTTGGACAGTATCTGTACATTCAGTTGGTTCATATATGTTAACTTTTTCAGAGCCTCTCTCCCTTTATGCATGCCAAACTTTGGTCGATGAAGGATTTCGAATGTGGAGATTCTGACCCGCATACATGGCGGTTTGTCGGTGTTCCAATCACCGCCCAACCCTTTGGGTTCGTCTGATCTAATTAACTCATACTCTGGGGCCCATTACACTGCTGCCCAGGGTACCATGGTCCCAGAGGACAGTTTTTATTTGCTTTATCCCCGGCTTGCGCCCGGGTGGACGCCCCAGTCTCATCAACATATGTGACCTGGCAAATCTACAATCCAGAGACCGATGATATCTCCAACCTGGTGCACCTCCTGGTTCCCCACTGATCCTGGACATGTGTGAACCCCAGGCAAATTGTGATACCATTACGGACTCAATGTCATAAAAGAAGCCGGGCGATGTCCGCGGTAGGGCGTTACGGCGCCCGTTCCCGCACCATTGGTCCCGTGCGAGCCGGTGCCCCTGAGCAGCCGGTGACCCAAACAAAAAAAAAAAAAAAGACTGTGGGGGACCTGGAATTTTTATTGTAAAAATTTTTATGGTGGTGTGGTACACACAGACAGTGTATTGGTTATCAGGAAAATATCTTACCGGTGGAAACAAAACAGGTAGGATGGGGGGATCAAAGCAGGCTATGAAAGAATTTGAAGCTTCATGGTTGCTTATGCTGCATTTAGAAATCTCTTAATTCCCTGTCGTGGTTTTTTTCAAACTAGGTGAGGGTTGGATCTCCTATTCCAAGGGCTTGCACTGATTTGGGTGAGAATGTTGTTTGCAAACGAGTCTTGTAAAAGGGTCATAAAAGGTTCTTTATCACTTGTCACTTGTATCACTTGTCTTCCCATTGTTCATTGATTTGCTTGAGCGGGCACCAGTAATATCTCCATACATCCTGTCACATGCTAGTGTAGCCCAAGGGCATCTGCTTGCTCCAGGAACATAAAGAGCCTCAAACTATTCCATCAGGTCATGAGAATGAGGTCTTTGTTACTGGTATTGGGCATATCAAATACAACACAGGTTGCTTGCTGGGCTCTGCCATGCAGGTGGGATACCTCGTAGTCACCTCTAATCTCGAGCATTTATTGATGAATCGCGCAGCTGCTTTGCGGGCTGTGATCAGCTCTTCTGTTGGGAGCTATGACAAGAGGGGAGTCCAGATATGGGAAATGGCGGCTCTCATGGTGTGGGTGTTCCTCTGGCTTCTTGCGAGGCTCTGCTGGGGTGGCAGGACAAAGCTAGAACCTGCCTTCCCTCCCAGGTGCCTTGTGATCAGCCTGGCACAGGGAGAGCTGGTAGCAGCTCTGCCCCATGTATGTGAGTCTCTGGATCAGCATACCTGGGCTGGGCTTGAAAAAGAGTGTTGCAGGGTGGGTCTCTGAGGATTGGGGTTGTGGATCGGCTCTTCTGCTGGGTGGAGCTCTGACAGAGTTCTTTATCCTAATACTAATCTGGCTCTTTGGGCTGTGAATTTTCAGTCGAATTATTTAAAGCTGTGATTATACTTAGCCAGACCATGGGTGCTATTGCCAAAACCTAGCCCAAGGATAGTACGTGGGTCCATGTGAATGGAAGGTATTCGGAGGACACTAAGTAAGGGCAGCCACTGGGCTAGTGTCCCGTGAGGGGTAACTCCTACTCAGGAAGAGGCAATCTAAGACAGGCTTAGCCCCTATGCCCTTCCATAAAGCTGTATGGCAAGCAGCCTCCATTACAGCTAACTCCATTAAAAAAAACAATTTTTTTCATAATTTTCCATTTCCCTGAGATTCATATCATATACCATCAGTGTTTTTCCCATTGAAAATTCACATTGGGACAATGTACTTAGCATTCGTTGGTACTGACTATATCCTTCTTCCTGGGATCCAGAATTGCACCATTTCATAAAACTTTTCACTAGCAGATTAATTCTCCCATCATCTCCAGCACCATCTCCATCAATCAGGAGACACTTTCGGATGACTCGTCGCCAGTCACGGCTCCCATGGCGTGGCGCTGCGTGTGGTGGTGGTTGGCGGCGGCGGAGGTCAAACTCCCACAATGCAGCCGGGTAAACAGCCATGGAGGAGGCGGCAGTGGCGCCTGAGGCCGCCCTCTCTCCGACACCTAAGCTGCACAGCACCGCTGCAGTGGGATCCGCGCCCCCCGCAATAAAATATAATTTAAGTATGCATATTATTGTGGGGCGTGGGATGTCACATCCAGTGGTTATCAGGGATTACTCCCTGCTCTGCACTCAGGAATCGCCTCCGGGGGCTGGGGACCATATGGGATGCATAAAAGGAAATTCAAGGGCATGCTGGATACAGGGGCAGACGTCCTCCTTCATCTCCACCAAGTATTGGCACAGTAACTGGGCCATGAACGAAGAGTCCCATGACCTGAGTGGAATGGGAATATTTCTTCTCTGACAGAGTGGTAGATGGCTGCAATGCATTGGCCCTGAAGGGAATGTAGCCATGATCCAGCCCTATATAGCTCCTATGCCTTTGAATGTATGGGGTCGAGACATGCTGGAACAATGGAGAGCAGTGATTCACATGCCCTCGCTCAATCCCCGCTTGGGGACCTGTTCCAGCTGTCATTAATGCTACTTATTCAAAGAAAGTGCCTTTTAAATCGGGGTTCCTGTGTTTAAGTTCCCACCCAGGGATGCCAATGTCAGGAGCCTCTGGGATTCCCCAAAAATATCGGGAAGTGAGTTCTCTTCCAGCAGGGAATGGATGAAAACTCACAAGTGCAGTGAAGTTCCAAAAGGCTTTTAATAATTATCAATTATAAAACAAGGGGTCGGAGCGATAGCCCAGCGGGTAGGGCATTTGCCTTGCTCGCAGCCGGCCCATGCTGGCCCTGGTTCGATCCCCGGCATCCCATATCGCCCCCCAAGCACCGCCGGGAGTAATTCCTGAGTGCAGAGCCAGGAGTAACCTCTGAGCATTGCCGGTGTGACCCTAAAAAGCAATAATAATAATAATAATACAAGCTCTGCTACTGCAATCCAAGTCAATGGGATACCCCAGACCTCTAGCTCTTGGTCAGAATTCCAACCATGCACAGTGGTAACTCCTGGCTCTGCACTCAGAAATTACTGCTGGTGGTGCTTGGGAAGATCTTGGTGTGTGACACAAAAAAAGCAAAAAAATACTCTCCTCTGAAGGGTGGGTCTCTGAAAGGTGGGTTTCTGTAGGCTGGGTCTCTGGCAAGCTGGGCTGGAGATTGGCTTAATCTCTTGGGTGGAGATCTGAAGAGTTGTGGAGTGTGAATGATGAAAATTGCTGCCAGCATGGTGTGGGGTTCCTCTGGGTTCCTTCTGAGGCTCTATCGGGATGGTGGCCTCAGGCTGGAAGTCACTCTCATGGTCAGTGGAGTGCAGGGGGTTCAACGGGGAGAGCTGGTATCTGCTCTGCCTGGTGTATCTGCAGGACAGGACGCCTGTCTTCTAAAACTCTTGAGCTCATTAGCCAACTTGTCAAGGCGCGAGCCTCAGGTGACCAAATGCTAATGTCCAAGCTTGCAAAAGCAGTGCAGAGAAGAGATAAAGGAAGATCTCAAAGAGAGAAGAGCAGAAATACTAGAAGATGTAGCAGAAGCTGGGAAAAGCATTCGCAATGCCCGCCTATCCTTCGCCAACTATAAGACCAAGATGACTGTCCTCCAAAGTCCTGATGGATCCAGCACATCTTCCAGAAAGGCAATGGAGAAGATTATCCATGAATTCTACTCAGATCTCTTTGATAGCCACGTCGACCTGCCCACATACCCAATTCCTCAGGATAGATATATCATTCCCAACGTTCTCTCTTCTGAAATTCAACATGCCATTTCTTCGGTAAAGAAGGGAACAGCACCAAGCCCAGACAAAGTCAGACCCAAACACATGAAGAATCTTCCATCAGTACTCATCAATACATTGGCTCGGCTCTTCACATGCTACCTGTCTGAATACATGGTGCCCTCCCAATGGAAAACCAGCTGGACAGTTCTACTGTTCAAGAAGGGAGACACTCGCGACATTGGCAAGCATCAAAGAAATAACTAAAAGGACAAGAACTTCCGGCCCGGGCACATCTCTTCGACTCCACCATTCTCCCTGCATTAGCATTCGCCTCAGAGACCTGGGCCCTACAAAAGCAGGATGAGAACGCTATTCAGGTCTCCTAAAAGAGGAATCGAAACAGCTATGCTTGGAATATCACGCTCACTCAAGTGAGAGAAGGATGGAATATCACGCCTCACTCAAGTGAGAGAAGGACTCTGGAGTTCCAACTTCCGCTGACATTTCAGAGTCAGGGATGCTGTCTTGTTTGCCAAGCCATCGAAAATCAGATGAACTGGACATGTAATGTGATTTGGAGATGACTGCTGGACTAAGAGCCATTACCGACTGGATCCCACCAGACATCAAAAGATCACGTGGGCCACCCCCTACAAGATGGTCAGACTTCTTCGCCAAGACCTTGAACTAATGGTTTGGGGCTCTTTGTATTCATGAAGCAAGCAGATGCCACTGGGCTACACTTGCACTGGATAGGGTCAATTGGAAATATTACTGGCGCCCACTCAGCAAATTGGTGAATAATGGGATGTCAATGATTAAGTGATCTAGTGGATAGTCCTAGCCCTCATGTGGACAGGAAAGGCAGGTTTGGGACCCAGGGAAAACAGGAGTCAAAGGTATTTGCCTAAATGATAGGTGCAGGTGGTTATAACAGTACAGATACAAGTATCCTATAAACCTCAGGGTGACCCTAGAGGCAGAACAGCTCAAGAACCAAAAATCATGTCTGCTGTGAAAAATGAGGAATCTGCCAATCTGTGGTGACTGATAACTGCCTGGGCCATGCAAGAAGGAGGGCTGCTGCAATAGGAAATGGCTTCAGTCCCAAGGGAGGGATGTGGTTACTCTCTGCTCTTGAAACCCAGTGGAAGAGGCCCGAGGTCACCGGTAGCTCATCATGGAACCTCATCTTCATGTTATGGCCAAGCTTGGGGTAGCCCTGATGTGACAGGTAGAGATATTAAAATGCCATCATTGGTGTTTTCCTGCTCTGTCTCAGCCAATCCCAATGACTTCATAGTAGTAATGGGGTACCCTAAGTGGAGAGATCTCCAGTCTGGCTGTGTTTATGCAAAAGAACAAGTCAGGTTTTCTAGTCATTTAGCAAATTTAAAGTGAAGGTGGAGAGACAACCATGTTTCTATAACTTTTTTAAAGATCAGATTCTAGCTCTACGAAAAGTATCTGTTATTTCCTATTGACACCTTCAGTGGAAGGGCTGAGGATTTTCTATGTTGTACAAAAAGACAAAGAGGTGGCTCGGTGTTTCTATTAGAAAAATCTGGACACAGTATGTTTGCTTCAGTTTGTGTTACCTTAGAATTTGTGTTTTCTAAAACAGCTCTGCCCCTCACTAGGGCAAAGAGGGACTTTTTACTCCTCCAGGGTCTAATCATTTCAGAGTAGTGTGCCTTAACCTTATTGGTTTGGTATTTGTCTTGAAGATGATGAAAGCTTCAAAAACCCAACTTTCTTACATTGCCTGGGCTCCATTTAAACGAAGGTAGTAAGGAGAATTCACCCCTTGTATGCAGGGTAAACAAGCCCCTTTTGTCAGCAGGAAGCAGATACAGAAGATAGACCTTTGATGAATTTCCCCTTAAAGATTCTAGGGGTGAAATCTCTAGGGGATTGATGACAGCAGGCAGACCTGGTCCATCTGACTGGGTAAGAATCAGCAACTGGTATGTCCTGAGGAAGATTCCTCAGTGTAGACAAGAGAAGGGGGGGAATGTTACATCCTACTATGGCCCCAACTATGTAAGCTCTGGGGTCTTGAGAAACAAGTCATTGACCACGCATATCCATCCTGGTCTTCTGGATAGTATAGGGTTTTTTTTTTTTTTTTTTTGCTTTTTGGGTAACACCTGGCAATGCTCAGGGGTTTCTCCTGGCTCTGCACTCAGGAATTACTCCTGGCTGTGCTCTGGGGACCATATAGGATGCCGGAGATGGAACCCGGGCTGGCATGGGCCGCTGCATGCAAGGCAAACACCCTACCCGCTTGACTATCACTCCGGCCCCTTGATAGTATAATTTTACCACCGGCTTAAGTCAGGACATCCTCAAGGTTGGTTAAGCACATGACTGGAACAGGTCATTCTCTTGTCTTTAAGTTTGCATGACCTTTTTGGGATGAAATGTTTGAAATATGTTTTTCGTTAAGTTTATTGGCTATATAGATTTGGCGCGGGCTGTGACATATGTAATGGCCTTGGAAGTCCTATATAATCCCTGCTTGCCTTCTCCCTGGGTCAAACGTTCTCACTAGGACCTGTGCATCTCAGTGAAGGGATTGGCCCCAGGTAGCTGGAATAAACCCTGTTTGTTATCGCATTATGAATGTGGTTCTTTGCCATCCGAGAGGGAAGCGGACAAATGGAGCGAGGGCTCCAACAATTGCGTGACTCATTAGGTTGAATCTCGAGTCCGGACTAACACAAGTAGAAACATTTTCAGTTTCTGTAGATGAATGTATTTACCCCTTTCTGTAAGGTGGATACTACACTTGATACTACACTTGATCTTAGCCAAAAGGCCGAGGAGCGACACAGGTACACCCTGCAGAGCAGAAACCAGCTTTCCCCACTGCTCTGCCGCGCAATTTACCTCCAAATTACCGTAAATATTCTACCCACCCCCTATGAGAGAGCCCCCACAAAGTAATGAGAATATAGCGCTCGCATGGCAGAGCGTGGCAAGCTGTCCGATGCTTGTTCAATATGCCAAATCCAGTAACAGAAATGTTTATTTTCCTAACCTTGAAAGAGCCCCTTAATACGGCAGCAGTAAGAAAGGCAAACAAGCAGTGGCTGATAAAATTTCACAACCAACCTAGCCTGCCAAAACAAAGAAGGACTAAAATGACTGTCTGTACATTCAATGCACATGTGCTAGCATCAGAAGCATATATAGAGGATTTGATGGTGCAAGTGCAAAAGATCAAGTACGACATCATTGGTCTGACTGAGTCGAGGCGCCAGTTGCATCATGCTGTATTTGATACGGGAGAAGAATTGTTCCTTGGAACATGCAACGAAAAGAGGCGTCGGTGGCGTTGGCGTCCTTGTCAACACGAACATGGCTGTCAACATTGATTCATTTGAATGCCTAACAAACCATATAGGACAATTACACTTTGAAGAGATGTGGCCCACTGCCAGCAATTTCTATCTTCATTGTCTACGCACCAACATCCACATACAAAGAAGATGAAATTGAGAAATTCTACATGGAATTGAGGAGTTCTATAAAAAAGATCACACCTTCTACAAGATCATAGTCGGTGATTTTAATGCCAAGATAGGACCAAGAAGATCGACTGAAGAACTCCACATCGGGACCCATGGCCTAGAATGGAACGAACAGGGTGAGAGTCTATCTGAGTTCATCATGTCCACCAAGACCATTCATGGGAACTCACAGTTCCAGAAGACTGAAGCGAAACGTTGGACATGGGAATCTCCTGGGGGGACAGTTCCACAATGAAATTGACCACATCATCTTCAATCGACGGTTTTGTCTGACCAATGTAGCTGTCGTCCCCAAATTCCAAACAGGATCGGACCACCGCCTCCTTCGTGCAAAATTCTACTTCCCGCAAGGGGAGAAAAGGCTGCAAAGTTTAAGAAGAGAACTCCCCAGAACGACCACCAACTGGGAACTCTTTGGCACCATTGCAGCAACATGGGAAGATACCATCATTGACGACATCGATGAAGAATACAACCGACTGGTTCAGCACCTCCATGATTGTGCGAAGAATGCTGAGAGAGAGAAAGACAAAAAAGGACGCTTGTCTTCAGAAACTCTTGAGCTCATTCGCCAACGTGGCAAGGCGCGAGCCTCAGGAGACCAAATGCTAACGTCCAAGCTTAGCTAAACGGTGCAGACAGGCGATAAAAAGAAGACCTCAAAGACAGAAGAGCAGAAATACTGGAAGATGCAGCAGAAGCCGGGAAAAGCATTCTCACCGCCCGCCTGTCCTTCCCCAACTATAAGACCAAGATGACTGCCCTCCGACGCCCTCATGGATCTATCACATTTTCCAGAAAGGCAATGGAGAAGATTATCCAGGACTTCTACTCAAATCTCTTTGATAGCCACATCCACCTGCCCACATACCAAATTCCACAGGATGGATATGTCATTCCCAATGTTCTCCCTTCTGAAATCCGACATGCCATCTCGCCAGTAAAGAAGGGAACAGCACCAGGCCCAGACAAAGTCAGACCCGAACACCTGAAGAATCTGCCGTCGGTACTCATCAATACACTCAGCTCGGCTCTTCACACGCTACCTGTCCGAATGCAAGGTGCCCTCCCAATGGAAAACCAGCAGGACAGTTCTACTGTTCAAGAAGGGAGACGTTCACGACATCGGCAACTATCGCCCCATCTGCCTGTTGTCCGTCATCTACAAGCTGTTTACACGAGTCATCCTGAACAGGATTAGCAGAACACTAGATGAAGGACAACCATGCGAGCAAGCAGGCTTCCGGAAAAGGATTCAGCACAATCGACCATATCCACAAAGTAAACCAAGCTCATTGAGGTTTGTAGGGAGTACAAGATGCCGCTCTGTCTCACGCTTCATTGATTTACAGAAAGCCTTTGATTCTGTGGAGACTGAAGCAGTCATCGAAGCCCCTAGCCAAACAGGGTGTTCAAACCCAATACATCAAGATCCTTCGTGAGCTGTATTACGGATTCACCACCAGGATCTCACCATTCTACAAAAGAAGTGATCATTAATGTGAAAAGAGGGGTTCGACAGGGGTGATACCATTTCACCAAAACTCTTCAGCGCCACACTCGAGGAACATCATGCAACAATTAGAATGGGAAGGAATGGGAGTGAAGATAGATGGTCGGCAACTACACCACCTCCGCTTCGCTGATGACATCGTTCTAATAACACCAAACATTAGCCAAGCAGCACAAATGCTGGCTGACTTCGACCGAGAATGTGGAAAGATAGGTCTACAGCTGAATTCTAAAGAAAACAATGTTTATGAAGAATGAACTAGTTCCAGAGGCCCCATTCACTCTCAATGGAACAAACATCTCTGAATGCAGCAGTTATGTATACCTAGGTCGAGAAATCAACATGATGAACGACCTAAAACCTGAGCTGTGCAGGAGGAAGAGAGTGGCATGGAATGCCTTCAAAGGCATCAAGAAATAGCTAAAAGGACAAAGAACCCTCCGGCCCGGGCACATCTCTTTGACTCCACCGCTCCTCCCTGCATTAACATACGCCTCAGAGACCTGGGCCCTACAAAAGCAGGATGAGAATGCTATTCGGGTCTCCCAGAGAGGAATCGAAAGAGCTATGCTTGGAATATCACGCCTCACTCAAGTGAGAGAAGGAATCCGGAGTTCTGACCTCCGTGGCTATTCCAGAATCAGGGACGCTGTCTCGTTTGCCAAGGCATCGAAAATCAGATGGGCTGGACATGTAATGCGATTTGGAGACAACCGCTGGACTAGAGCCATTACCGACTGGATCCCACGGGATGTCAAAAGATCACGTGGCCGCCCACCTACAAGATGGTCAGACTTCCTTGTAAAGTCCCTGAAGGAACGGTTTGAGGCTCTTCATATTCCTGAATCAACCAGATGCCATTGGGCTACATTGGCACGTGATAGGGTCCAATGGAAATGTTACTGGCGCCCGCTTGAGCAAATCGATGAATAACGGGATTCAAGTGATCAAGTGGAAGTGAAGTGTAAGGTGGAGGCTTCTGGGAAACACACCTGAGCATTTCTCGGTTCTACTTCAAATCCCTTCTCAAACACGAACTCCTCTTGGAGAGTTTCTAGTTCTCTCTGGGAACCACGAGGCAGTTCCATGATGAACTGTAACAGAAACTTGTTCCCCTTCTTTTTGGGTCACACCCTGGCAATGCTCAGGGGTTACTCCTTTCTCTGCACTCAGAAATTACTCCTTGCGGTGCTCCGGGGGACCATATGGGATGCTGGGGATGGAACCCAGACCAGCATGGGCCAGCCCGCGTGCAGGGCATGTGTCCTATCGGCTGGGCTATCGCTCTGGCCCCAAACCTTTGCTTTCTTAATGGGATCACACTTGTATCACTTGTCTTTCTGTTGACTATGGATTTGCCCGAGCTGGCACCTCAGTAACATCTCCATACATCCTGTCACATGCTAGTAGAGCCCAAGGCCATCTCCTTGCTCCAGGAACTTAAAGGGCCTCAAACCATTCCAGCAGGTCATGGGAATGAGGTTTATAATTGTTACTGGTATTCGATATATCAAATACAACACGGGTAGCTTGCCTAGGCTCTGCCTGCAGAATGGGATAGCCACATATAAAAAAAATGATATTATAAACATACCTCACACCATTCAGAGAAGTAAATTCAAAGTTGACTAATACTTTGATATTGGACGAGAAACCTTTAATGCACTGAAGGAAACAATGTTGGGACTCTCCAGGATTGAGGCTAGAGCTGTCTTCAACCAGAGGACCACAGAGGCAAAGGCAACAAAAAATAAATTCATTAAAAACCACCCTTAAGTGGTGGAGCGACAGCCCAGCAGTTAGGGTGTTTGCCTGCATGCAGCCAGCCCGTGCCCGGCCAAGTTCGATCCCCGGCATCCCATATGGTCCCCCGAGCCCCGCCAGGAGTAATTCCCTGAGTGCAAGAGCCAGGAGAAACCCTTGAGAATTGCCGGTGGAACCCAAAAAAGCAAAAAAACAAACAACAACAACAAAAAAACCCCAGTCTTCAGGTTAGGCAAAGACAGAGAAGTTTGCTAACAATCGCTGAAAATGATAATACCAACTGAGAACTGGAGCATTTAATATAGGCAATGGGATACACATGTTAACCTCTAAATGTATGTATTTTAATCCACAATGTATAAGAGATGGAAAGAGAGAAAAAGCATGAGAGAAAAGAGATTAAAAAAAAAACCTACCATAGAGGCAGGCTAGAGGAGGGTGGAGGGAAAGTGGGGACATTGGTGGTGCGAAATGGATACTGGTGGAGGGATGGGTGCTGGAACACTGTATGACCAAAATCAAAACATGAACATCTTTGTAACTGTATATATCACGGTGGTGTAATAAAA
>JAJIBD010026853.1:0-45130 GCA_021461705.1 Cryptotis parvus
ATCCTGCTGCTTCCGGGACCCCAGAGGGTGACGGGCCCCAATTCTGAAAAGATCTTAAACATTCTGCTCACCTGGGTCCAGAGCTAATAGAACAGTGAAAAGACATTTGCCTTCCCCTGACTCAGGTTCAGTTCCTGGCTCCCATGTAGTCCCCTGAGCCCAGCAGGAGGTATTATTTTTTAATTTTTATTTTACAATTACAAAAGATATACACTTAAAAGTTCATATTTCGGTTTGGTCATACAGTGTTCCAGCACCCATCCCCCACAGTGCCCATCTCCCTACCAATATCCCCGTTTCCCTCCTCCCTCCCCCAGCCCTCACTCCATGGCATGTTCTTTATTTCTTTCCCTTTCTCTTTCTCTTTTCCTTCCCCTTTCTCTTTCTTTGTTCCTTCCCCTCCAGACTATGGATTACAGAACATACACTAAAGGGTTGTCGTGTGTATCTTTTGCCTCTATTTAATGCCTCAGTTCTAGGTTTTACTTTAGTACCCTCGACAATTGTTAGCACACTGTTCCATTTTCTGTCTTACCTAGCCTCTGACTACCACACGTTTGTCATAATTTCCACCTTTGACAAGACCTCCTGATATATGTTTCACTTGACCTTTGGATGCTGGTATAATATATACATATATATTTATGTTATGCAGATAAATGCAGTCATTCTGTATCTGTCTCTCCTCCAGATTAATTTGCCTCAACATAATCTTCACGAGAGTAAATCTTGAGGAGCTTAGGGCCAGGAGTAAGCCTGAGCTTTGCAGGGTACAACTCAGAAGGAGAAATCAGAACTATTCTACCTCAGACCCAAGGTCTGGAAACCAAAGGCGTCAAGCAGGAAGGCAGGAGAGTTCTATGGGCCTTCTACTGTAGAGAGAGGGGGCCCTTTCCTGTCTTTAACCAGGGACATCAACACATCAACCACCAAAATCAGCCACCAGATATGTCTGCCCTCTGCAGCATGTGATGCCTTGGCGTTCTCAGGGCCTGTCACCTCTGCTCTAGGGAGAACATGCACATCCAGTTCAGCTAAGGTGGATGGGAGAATGGCGAAATTCAAAGTTACATTGTTATCTAAAGCATGAGGCCTGCCCGTCATTGAAAATACCCTGTAATACAAGAGAACTTCTGGAAAAATAGAAAAGTTAAAGGAAAGAATTTTCCAAAGCCAGTAGGTCACCGGATGTTTATTCAAGCCACAAGTATGCTGTATTCAGACCAGTTGACCTGTGAGTGAGGAGAAGTCAAATTTTTTTTTTCTCCTTGGCCTTTGGTCCTTCTGGGTAGGACTCATCTCAGATGAGATCCTCTCTTTTGATGGGAGACTTAGACTCTTTTGTATGGTCTCTATTCGGACCAGAGCTAGAGTTCTTTCATTATATTGAATTGCTGTGGAAGAGCTTTTGTACTATTAAAACCCTTTGGAACTGCGCCGGACACGTGAGTTTTCATCTGTTCCCCGGCATCCTCGGAGGTAGAAGAGAACTTCTGTCCTGACACTGTCGGGGCTCTCAGCGGCATTCCCGACCAACCTCCATTAAAGACCCTGGTGGCCCTGCCAGAACTGCCGCTGGGGCTCTTGGCTTGGACACCAGGTATTCAAGTTCAGGCAGAGCCAGAGAAGACAGAGAGAGGAGACAGAGAGAAGGAAACAGTGTACTAATAATCTCTTTGAAATGATGATACTGTCCGATAACAGCATTGTATAGAGGCAAAAAGATAAATGATAACCTTTAAATGTATGGCTTGCAATCCATAATGTGCAAGAAAGGCAGGAAGAAAGAGGAGAGAGAAAGAAAGGAGATAAAGAACCTGCCATGGGGGCCGGAGCGATAGCCCAGCAGGTAGGGCGTTTGCCTTGCAGCGGCGGCCTGTGCCGGCCTGGGTTCGATCCGGCATTCCATATGGTCCCCTGAGCACCGCCAGGAGTAATTCCTGAGTGCAGAGCCAGGAGTAATCCCTGAGCAATCACCGGGTGTGACCCAAAAAGCAAAAAAAAAAAAAAAAAAAATGAACCTGCCATGAAGGCAGGCTGAGGGAAGGGGAGGGAAGTGGGGACATTGGTGGTGGGAAATGGGCACTGGTGGGGGATGGGTGTTGGAACACTGTATGACTGAAACTCAAACACCTTGTAATTATATAACCTCACAGTGATATAATAAATATTTAAAAAAATCAAAATTCATTTGAACATTTATATCTTTAGATTCCATATTACTGCCAATTACTAATCCAAAAGATTGCGGCAAAGGACCATAGCTATTAGTTGGAGTTTCATAAAAATTGTAAGGAGCCTAAAACAAATCCTGAATAACTGAATATCCAAAAGCAGTACTGTTCTTTGCAGTTTGTAAATTATATAAGTAGATTTACTCTCCAGCGTTTCTATTTTGAAATATGAATTAAAGCAGGAGTGCCTTCGAGTTGAGGGGGGAGGTAGCAGACAGACTGCAGGGTGAGTTAGGCAATTTAAAACTGCTGCCAGGGGCAGAGTGATAGCACAGCGGGTAGGGCGTTTGCCTTGCACGTGGCTGAACTGGGTTCAATCCCGCATCCCATATGGTCCCCTGAGCACCGCAAAAGAGTAATTCCTAATTGAAGAGCCAGGAATAATCCCTGAGCATTGCCGGGTGTGACCCAAAAAGCAAAAAAAAAAAAAAAGGAAAAAGAAAAAGTGGCTGGCGCCAGGTTTGTTTCTCCCCGCTCTTCTGAAAAAAAAAGGAGGCCCTGTTTCACGACTGCTCAGCTGGAGCTGAGCTGGCATACCCACTCTCCGACAGATCTATGAGAGTGTCGGTAGGGACACCTGTATTGTTTTCGGGCTGCCCCCCTAATTCATTTCCTGACTGCTCTGTAGATCTAGGAGCAAGGAGTAACCCAGTTCTATGCTTTCTTGAGTAGCAAACTTTGGTTCTATGTCCAGTTCTGCCACACCTTTCCAGAGTGCAGAATCAGAAGGCTGGGAGTCGTTTCTCCTGTCCCTGTTCTTAGCACAATTTTGCTCAAATGTCCCTTCTTCCACAATGAAAGCAACTCATTGGATTAGTATTTTGGAGTGCTGCAGCCGAAACTCGAGCCTGATATTTTGTGGACCCAACTTCTCAACAAGCACGAATAACATCATCTGTAGTATCTTTCCCCATTAACTTTGAGGCTCTATTAGCCTCTTGATAATCAGGGGAAGCATTTTCCACCGTCAACGTGGACATAGTAATTCATGCACAGCTGCATGCAGGACAGATTTTTCTAAATTATATTGTAATCTGGCTAAGAAATCTACATAAATTTCATTTGCTTGTTGTAATACGTTAGTAAATTGAATTGATTGTTTCCCTGGAGCTTCTAGATTACACCATGCTTTCAAGCATGTATTAGTAGTCAAATCCAAAATATCTGCAGGTAGATTAATCATCTGCAGCTGTTAACCAATTGCCTGTTCCCCTGATTCTCACTAAGGTGGCTTCAGCATTCTTGGAGATCATTTTCGGGAAATCTTTTCTGCGTCCTCTCGCCACCAAGCTTTAATTTGAATATACTGTGATTTTTCCAAAACTGCCTTTGCATTTGCTTGCCAATCACAAGGAAGTAATACATTACCTTCAGCAAAATTGTCTAGCAGTGCTAAGACATAGGTAGATGTGGGACCATACATTGAAACAGTCAGTTTTAGGGAGGTTAGCAACTTGAAAGGAATAGCTTGATAATCAATTTCATATTATCAGTTTGTGTAATTAGATTTCGGGTGACAGGAAATGCCATAGCTTGAAGCTGTGTATTATCAGCAAAAGAATCAGGAGTATTCGTTAATGTACTAAGCTCATGATTTAACTTACATTGACATGGAGCTGTAACTACTTCCTGATTCTGATATTGGGGAGTTCGAATAACCTGAACTCTCGAGGTTCACAAAGGGGTTGGTAAGGCCCCTGTAGGGAGCGAAACTCAGGTCGCCCTAGGTCTGCCTTTTTACTTAGTAGATCTAATTTCCTACAGAGATTACTAATTTCTCTGTAGAGGGACACCTCGTGTGAGGGCACCTCTCCTTCCATATCAGAATTAAAACTATCATCCTTCGAGGCTGCCTAGGTTAGGTGTTAGAATTTACAAAGGCAGGTAAAGCTGACAATGGCTCGCTAGGGGGTAATTCAAGCAGAGGTGTGGTTGGATCCTCTGGCAGAGGTACAAGGGGGTGGGGAGAGAGGAGGGAGTTACACAAGAAGAAATTATGTTCTCCCCCTCTGAATCAAATTCTAATGGCATTAAGGCCAAATTAATGCAAATGAATTCACCCATTCTTCTCCGGGGATTAGCTCCCCTTTTCTATGGGTACGCCTTAAATCCTTTCCAATCTTTTTCCATACTTTCCAGGTTGAACTGGGCCCTGCATTGTTTCTGGTTCAAACCAGTAACAATTCTCTTAAGGAGAATTGTTACTCTTAAGGAGACCTTGTAAAACACTTTCAGTGGCAGACCAGCTGCCTCAATAAAAATCATAAGCAGTCTTTTTTAAATCTGGCCCAGGTATGCTGATCCAGAGACTCACAGATATGGGGAAGCGCTGCTACTGACTCTCCCTGTACCTTGCTGCTCACAAGGCGCCTTGGAGGGATGGAGTGTTCTAGCCCTGGCCGCCACCCCAGCAGAGCCTCACAACAAGCCAGACGACCCCACTCCATGAAGGCCTCCATTTTGCACATCCAGACTTCCCCCCGTCAGAACTCCACCTAGCAGAAAAGCCTATCACAGCTCGCCTCATACCGCCGAATTTTGGCCATGTGGTTCATCAATAAATACTGGATTTAGACCTTAGCACCACTGGGTTTGGTCTCAAAATTAAAAAAGTGTGTTTACTCTGAGCTTAGGAACTTTATACATTTTCTTTTCTTTTTTTTTTTTTTTTTTTTTGTGGGGTCACACCCGGCAATGCTCAGGGGTTACTTCTGGCTCTGTACTCAGGAATTATGCCTGATGATGCTCAGGGGACCATATGGAATGCCAGCGATCAAACCCAGGTCGGCCGCATGCAAGGCAAATGCCCGACCCGCTGGACTATCGCTCCGGCCCTGCACTCAGGAATTACTACTGGCGGTGCTTGGGGGACCATATGGGATGCCAAGGATCGAACCCGTGCCGGGACAGGCCAGCCGCATGCAAGGCAAACGCCCTACCCGCCAAACTATCGCTCCAGCCCCTTTATACATTTTCAATGTTTTCTTTATATTGGTTAAAATCGTTTAGCTATCAGCCATCACAAATTGACTTCTTGATTTATTTTCTGAAAATTACATCTGCTATTCAGGTTCTGCTGGCGTAAGTAAGATGAAATAAGTTGATGAAATAAGTTTTATAAACTGTAAAGGGACAGGTAGGGGATGGGAGGAAACCTGGGGAAATGAAGGGAACACTGGTGGAGGGATTGGTGTTGGAACATTATATTCCTCAAACAACTCTATTATGAACATCTTTGTAAATCAAGATGTCTTAAGAAAAATTTAAAATATTCATGTCTTTCAAGCAGTAAGTATTCTTTTTTTTTCTTTTGGGCTAACACCCGGCAATGCTCAGGGTGACTCCTGGCTCTGTACTCAGGAATTACTACTGGTAGTGCTCAGGGGACCATATGGGATGCCGGGATCAAACCCGTGTCGGCTGTGTACAAGGCAAACGCGCTACCCACTGTGTAATCGCTCTGGCCCCTCAAGCAGTAAGAATTCTGTGTTGTCTAATTTCATTTTTTCTTTTATAGGGTCACAACCAGCAATGCTTAAGAGTTATTCCTGACTCTGCATTCAGGAAATTACACCTGGTGGTGCTTGGGGTTCCATAAGGGTTGCTGGGGATTGAATCTAAGTTAGCCACTTGCAAGGTCAGTGCCCTCCCTGCTGTACTATCGCTCCGGCCCCTGAGTCTATTTTCATAAAGAAAATCTATATTGTTTGCAGGGTTTTTTTTTTTTTTTTTTGGATCACACCTGGTGATGTTCAGGGGTTACTCCTGGCTAGTGGCTCAAGAATTACTCCTGGCATTGCTCGGGGGAACATATGGGATGCTGAGGATCGAACCGGGTTCGCCGCATGCAAGGGCAAATGCCCTACCCGTTGGACTAACGCTCCAGCCCCCTAGAATATTTTTATAAACTTCAAAAATAGTGGTACAGGGGCCGGAGTGATAGCACAGAGGGTAGGGGTGTTTTCCTTGCATGCAGCCGACTTCGTGTTCGAATCCCTGGCATCCCATATAGTCCCAGAGCACTGCCAGGAGTAATTCCTGAGTCACTGAGCCAGGAGTAATTCCTGAGTCACGAGCCAGGAATAACCCCTGAGCGTCAATGGGTGAGACCCAAAAAGCAAAAAAAAAAAAAAAAAGTAGTGATAAAGTATTGAAGAAATAATTGAAAGTTTAGGTTTCCTTATAACAATCCTATTTGACCAAAGTGTTTTCCTAAAATGCAACCCTCCAACCTACAGATTTCTTTAACATTCGTTGTGTTCTGTAAATTTTCTTTGTTCAGTGTTCTTAGATATTTTCAGATAGAAATAAACCTAGGGAATCAAAAGATAAGAACTATCTCTATTGAAAACTGAGATTGTTTTCAATATTGTACTGACATTACAATAATGTTACTGAATAGTTTATCATTGACTGGTTTTGGCATATCGAATATGCATCGGACAGCTTGCCAGGCTCTGCCCTGGGGCGCTTATATTCTCAGTAGCTTGTGGAGCTCTCTCAGAGGGGTGGGTAGAATATTTATAGTAATTTGGAGGTAAATCACACGGCCGAACAGCAGCCACAGGCAACAGGGAAAGCTGGTATCTGCTCTGCCGGGTGTCTCTGCGTCTGTGGCTCAAGCATTCCTGGACTTGAAATACTCTCCTCTGAAGGGTGGGTCCTTGTAGGCTGGGTTTCTGAAAAAAGCTGGCCTGGAGATTACCTTAATCTCTTGGGTGGAGATCTTATGAGCTATGGAGTGTGGATGGTAAAGATCGCTGCCAGCATGGAGTGGGCATTCCTCTGGGTCTTCTGAGGCTCTATTGGGGATGGTGGACTCAGGCCGGAAGTCGCTCTCGTGGTCCATGGAATGCAGGGGGTTGAACGGGGAAAGCTGGTATCTGCTCTGCCGGGTGTATCTGCGCCTTGGCTCAAGCATTCCCTGGGCTTGAAATGCTCTCCTCTGAAATACAGGTCTCTGAAGGGTGGGTCTTTGTAGGCTGGATCGATATGTCATTCATCTAGCCTACAAGGATGGATATGTCACTCCCAATGTTCTCCCTTCCGAAATCCGACATGCTATTTCGTCGGTAAAGAAGGGAACAGCACCCGGCCAGACACAGTCAGACCCGAACCCCTCAAGAATCTGCCGTCAGTACTCATCAATACACTGGCTCGGCTCTTCACACGCTACCTGTCTGAATGCAAGGTGCCCTCCCAATGGAAAACCAGCAGGAAAATTCTACTGTTCAAGGAGACACTCATGACGTTGGAAACTATCGCCCCATCTGCCTGTTGTCTGTCATCTACAAGCTAAAGTCATCCTGAACAGGATTGGCAGAACACTAGATGAAGAACAACCATGCGGAACAAGCTGGCTTCCGTAAAGGATTCAGCACAATCAACCATATCCACACAGTAACCAAGGTCATTGAGCTTTGTAGGGGTTCAAGATGCCATTCTGTCTCACGTTGATTAATTTAAATAAAGTCTATGATTCTGTTGAGACCGAAGTGTTCATTGAAGCCCTTGCCAAACAGGGCATTCAAAATACATCAGGATTCTTCATGAGCTGTTTTATGGATTCACCACATTGATGTAAAGAGGGGGCTTAAGCAGGGGTGATACCATTTCACCAAAACTCTTCAAGAACATCATGCAACAATTAGAATGGGAAGGAATGGGAGTGAAGATAGACGGTCGGCAACTACACCACCTCCGCTTCACTGATGACATGATTGTAATAACACCAAACATTAGCCAAGCAGCACAAATGCTGGCTGACTTCGACCAAGAATGTCGAAAAATAGGTGTACAGCTGAATCTCAAAACTGTGTTCATGAAAAATGAACTAGTTCCAGAGACCCCATTCACTCTCAATGGAACAGACATCTCTGAATGCAGCAGTTATGTGTACCTAGGTCAAGAAGTCAACGTGATGAACGACCTAAAACCTGAGCTGTGCAGGAGGAAGAGAGCGGCATGGAATGTCTTCAAAAGCATCAAAGAAATAACTAAAAGCACAAGAACCTCCGGCTCCAGGCACATCTCTTCGACTCCATCTTTCTCCCTGCATTAACATAGGCCTCAGAGACCTGGGCCCTACAAAAGCAGGATGAGAACGCTATTTGGGTCTCCCAGAGAGGAATCGAAAGAGCTATGCTTGGAATATCACGCCTCATTCAAGTGAGAGTAGGAATCCGGAATTCCTACCTCCATCGCTATTCCAGAATCGGGGACGCTGTCTCGTTTGCCAAGGCATCGAAAATCTGATTGACTGGACATGAAATGCGATTTGGAGACAACCGCTGGACTAGAGCCATTACTGATTGGATCCCACGGATGTCAAAAGATCACGTGGCCGCCCACCTACAAGATGGTCTGACTTCTTCGTCAAGACCCTGAAGGAACCGTTTGAGGCTCTCCGTATTCCTGAAGCAACCAGATGCCATTGGGCTACACTGTCATGTGATAGGGTCAAATGGAAATGTTACTGGCGCCCGAATGAGCAACTAAATGAATCACAGGATCAAGTGATCATTAAGAAAGGGACTTCAAGGGCCAGAGCAATAGCCCAGCGGGTAGGGCCCTTGCCTCGCACGTGGCCGGCTATGCTGGCCTGGGTTTGATTCCCAGCATCCCATATTGTCCCCTGAGCACCGCCAGGAATAATTCCTGAGTGCAGGGCCAGGAGTAACCCCTGTGCGTCGCTGGGTGTGACCCAAAAAGAAGGAGAAAAAAAAGGGGCTTCAGCAGCTGTCATTTTAGGAGGCATAATAGGGGGGACCCAGGAATATAAAGTATAATTTAGAAAGGAAAACCTAACTTGGCATTAGACTATCAATAAAATTAGTTACTTTAATTCATCACTGTCACTGTATGTATAACTTGTCTACCATATTTCATTGATTTGCTCAAGCGGGTAACGGTAACATCTCCATATGTCCTGTTGCAAGCAAGTGTAGCCCAAGGGCATCTGTTTGCTCCACGGACAGGAAGAGCCTATATCCATTCTTCAGGTCATGGAATTGAAGTCCATAATTGTTACTAGTTTTGTCATAACAAATAAACCATCCTGACTATGTTGAGACTATAGGAAGATTATAGGAAGAATCATACTAGTTTGCTCACAAGCAGGCGAGTGTGACCCTTTCAGTATATGGAGAACAAGACAGTCAGAATCACACTGGTGCAGATTATAAATAAGAAGAACCTTGTGGGTACCATCTAGATTACATGAAGCTCATGAAATTAAGATGTATTACTTTATATCAGCTCTCACTCTCTTTTCTCCAGTGTTTTACATAAGAGACAATCTTGGTAGAAGGATTATTCCTTGGCATAACATTTGTTTATACCTGTAATAGGGTGTGACACCTCCCTTCTACAATCTGTTTAGAGTTCTTTGCTGACAGCACCCTCCCTGTCACAGATAAGATTACTTTGGTGTATATAAGGGGAAATAGTATACCACCTACAGGGCAGAGCCTGGCAAGCTTTCATTCATGAACGACAGAAATTTTTTAAAAATACAAATATAAAGAAACTGCTTGTATATATTACCTCCTTCTGGGGGAGCTCTTCACTACAACATCTCTTCATGGTTGCCAGAATGATGTAGGCGGGAGCCTCAAGGGTGGCTCATGTGAGGCGGGAAGTAGAAAAAGATGGTAACTTTTTTTAAAAAATAATTTATTATACCACCATGAGATATACAATTACAATATGCCCATATTTGAGTTTGGTCATACAGTTTACCAGCACCCATCCCTCCACCTGTGCCCATTTCCACCCCCCAATGTCCCCACTTCCCTCCCTTTTACCCCAGCCTGTCCCATGGCAGTTTCTTTATCTCCTTTCTCTCTTTCTCACTCTCTCTCTTCCTCCCTATCTCTCTCTCCTTCTCTCTTCCCTTTTGTACACATGGTGGATTATAATATATGCATTTAGATGTTATCATGTGTATGCTTTTGCCTATATTCAATGCTCAGTTCTCGATGGTATCATATTCAACAATTATCAGCACACTGTTCCCTTCTCTGTCTTACCTAGCCTCTGACTCCCCCACGTTTGTGGTATACCAGGTTTTGAGATATCGTGCAGGCCCAAAGTGCCCACGCGCTTTGGGGATCAGGCTGTGTCCAGCTGTGGAATCCAGACCAAGGGATGGATGGATGGGTGGAAAGAAGGAAGGAAGGAAGGAATGAAGGAAAGAGAGAGAAAGGGAGGAAGGGAGGAAGGAAAAAAAATTAAAGAATAAACAGAATAAACAAATAAAAATAAGTAAAGAATAAATAAATAAAGAAAGAAATTAAAAATAAATCACTGTATCACTGTCTTCCCATTCATCATTGATTGGCTCGAGCGGGCACCAGTAACATTTCCATATGTCCTGTCTGATGCTAGTAGAGCCCAAGGGCACCTGCTTACTCCAGGAACATAAAAGAGCCTCAAACCATTCCATCAGGTCATGCAAATGAGGTCTAAAATTGTTACTGGTATTTGGCATATCAAATAAGACACGGGTAGCTTTCCAGGCTCTGGCGAGCGAGTAGCATACTCTTGTAGTCATCTCTAAATCCAGCATTTATTGATGAACTGCAAGGCGCAAGCGGCTATGCAAGCCGGTCTGCTGGGTGGAGTTCTGACGAGAGGGATGTCCGGATGTGGAAAATGGAGGCCCTCATGGAGTGGGGGGGTCATATGACTTGTTGCAAGGCTCTCCTGGGGTGGTGGGCCAGGGCTAGTAACCGCCATCCCTCCTGGGCGCCTCCTGAGCAGCTGGGCACAGGGAGAGTCAGTAGCAGCTCTGCCCCCACGTCTGAGAGTCTCTCTCTCTCTCTCTCTCTGTCTCTCTCTCTCTCTCTCTCTATATATATATATATATATATATCGATTAAGAATGGGAAGACATCTTTCTAGATATAGATATATATATATATATATATCGATGATCAGTGGGAAGACCGCTCTATATATATAGATGAACAATGGGAAGACATACATACATATATATATATTTTTATATATGTCCAGCTGTGGAATATTATATATAAAATATATATATATATTATATATATATAATATTATATATATATAGTCTCTTTGATCCAGAGACTCACAGACATGGGGGAAGAGCTGCTACTAGCTCTCTACTAGCTCTCTCTGTGCCCAGATGCTCACGAGGCGCCTGGGAGGGATGGCAGTGTCTAGCTCTGGCCCGCCACATCAGCAGAGCCTCACAACAAGCCAGACGACCCCCCACTCCATGAGGGCCTCCATTTTCCACATCCGGACTTCCCCCTCATCAGAACTCCACCCAGCAGACCAGCCTATCAAATCCCGGCCTGCAAGCGCGGTTCATCAATAAATGCTGGATTTAGATATGACTACAAGAGTATGCTACCACGACGGCAGAGCCTGGCAAGCTACCCGTGTCATATTTGATATGCCAAATACCAGTAACAATTATAGACTCATTCCCATGACCTGATGGAACGGTTTGAGGCTCTTTATGTTCCTGGAGCAAGCAGGTGTCCTTGAGCTCTACTTGCATGAGACAGGACATATGGAGATGTTACTGGTGCCGCTCGAGCCAATCGATGATGAACGGGAAGACAGTGATACAGTGATATATATATATAAAACTATCTTCCCATTGTTCATCGATTTGCTCGATTGGGCACCAGTAACAGCATGCGTCCTGTCACAAGCAAGAGTAACCCAAGGGCATCTGCTTGCTCCAGGGACAGGGAAGAGCCTCAAACCATTCTTCAGGTCATGGAATCGAGGTCCATAATTGTTACTAGTTTTTAGCATAATAAATAAAACATGGTAGCTTGCCAGGCTCGCTGTGTAGGTGGTGTATTCTCAATAGAAGTCTCTCATCTTGGGCATTTACTCCCTTTCATGCCGGTGGGCCTTACAAGAATCCTCTGGTTTCTTGCTTGCCTTACGGTTTATGGATACAAGTATCTATGTGTACATTCAGTAATGAGTTCAAAAATATATGTTAACTTTTTCAAAAGAAGACTCTCTCTCCCCTTTAATCGCCATTGGCAACAACAAAAAGCTAAACCAGATATTAAGGTCCGATGGAAGGATCCAGTTACAGGAATGTGGAGAGATTCTGACCCGCTCATAACCATGGGTCGTGGATTTGTCGGTGTGTTCCCAATCACCAAGCCTCAACCCATTTGGGTTCCAGTCTGATCATTAAAATATGTAAACTCATACCCTGAGGAGTTCATTAACACTGCTGCCCAGGGTACCAATGGTAACCCAGAGGACAAGTTTTTATTTGCTTTATCGCCAGGCATTGACGTCCAGGAGTGAAGCGAAACTCAGCCCCAGTTTCATCAACCATATCATGTGACCTGACAAATCTACAATCCAGAGACCAGATGATATCTCCAACATGACGAGTGCAACCTCCTGGTTCCCCACACTGATCCTGGACATGTGTGAAACCCAGGCAAATTGTGATACCATTAACGGACTCAATGTCATAAAAAGAATGGGGCCGGAGCGATAGTCCAGCGGGTAGGGCGTTTGCCTTGCATGCGGCCGGCCGGTGCCGGCCTGGGTTTGATCCCCGGCATCCCATATGGTCCCCTGAGCACCGCCAGGAGTAATTCCTGAGTGCAGAGCCAGGAGTAGCCCCTGAGCATTGCCGGGTGTGACCCAAAAACAAACAAAAAAAAAAAGACTGTGGGGGACCTGGAATTTTTATTGTAAAGTATGGTGGTGTGGTATCACACAGACAGTGTATTGGTTATCAGGAAAAATATCTTACTCAGGTGAAGAAACAAAAGCAGGTAGGATGGGGAGGCATCATACAAAGCAGGCTATTGAAAAGAATTTGAAGCTTCTATGGTTGCTTATGCTGCATTTAGAAAAATCTCTTAATTCCCTGTCAGGTGGTTTTTTTCAAACTAGGTGAGGGTTGTATCTCCTATTATTCCATCAGAAGGGCTGTGCACTGATTTGGCTGAGGAATGTTGTTTGCAAACGAGTCTTGTAAAAGGGTCATAAAAGGTTCTTTATCACTTGTCACTTGTATCACTTGTCTTCCCATTGTTCATTGATTTGCTTGAGCGGGCGCCAGTAACATCTCCATACATCCTGTCACATGCTAGTGCATCTGCTTGCTCCAGGAACATAAAGAGCCTCAAACTATTCCATCAGGTCATGAGAATGAGGTCTTTGTTACTGGTATTGGGCATATCAAATACAACACAGGTTGCTTGCTGGGCTCTGCCATGCACGTGGGATACTCTCGTAGTCACCTCTAATCTCGAGCATTTATTGATGAATTGCGCAGCTGCTTTGCGGGCTGTGATCTGCTCTTCTGCTGGGAGCTATGACAAGAGGGGAGTCCAAATATGGGAAATGGCGGCTCTCATGGTGTGGGGGGTTCCTCTGGCTTCTTGAGAGGCTCTGCTGGGGTGGCAGGACAAAGCTAGAACCTGCTTTCCCTCCCAGGTGCCTTGTGATCAGCCTGGCACAGGGAGAGCTGGTAGCAGCTCTGCCCCATGTATGTGAGTCTCTGGATCAGCATACCTGGGCTGGGCTTGAAAAAGAGTGTTGCAGGGTGGGTCTCTGAGGATTGGGGTTGTGATCGGCTCTTCTGCTGGGTGGAGCTCTGACAGAGTTCTTTATCCTAATACTAATCTGGCTCTTTGGGCTGTGAATTTTCAATCGAATTATTTAAAGCTGTGATTATACTTAGCCAGACCATGGGTGCTATCGCCAAAACCTAGCCCAAGGATAGTACGTGTGTCCATGTGAATGGAAGGTATTCGGAAGACACTAAGTAAGGGCAGCCACTGGGCTAGTGTCCCGTGAGGGGTAACTCCTACTCAGGAAGAGGCAATCTAAGACAGGCTTAGCCCCTATGCCCTTCCATAAAGCTGTATGGCAAGCAGCCTCCATTACAGCTAACTCCATTAAAAAAAACAATTTTTTTCATAATTTTCCATTTCCCTGAGATTCATATCATATACCATCAGTGTTTTTCCCATTGAAAATTCACATTGGGACAATGTACTTAGCATTCGTTGGTACTGACTATATCCTTCTTCCTGGGATCCAGAATTGCACCATTTCATAAAACTTTTCACTAGCAGATTAATTCTCCCATCATCTCCAGCACCATATCCATCAATCAGGAGACACTTTCGGATGACTTTGTCGTCAGTCACGTCTCCCATGGCGTGCGCTGCGGAGGTGGTGGTTGGCGGCGGCGGAGGTCAAACTCCCACAATGCAGCCGGGTAAACAGCCATGGAGGAGGCGGCAGTGGCACCTGAGGCCGCCCTCTCCGACACCTAAGCCGCACAGCACTGCTGCAGTGGGATCCGGCGCCCCCCGCAATAAAATATAATTTAAGTATGCATATTATTGTGGGGGCGTGGGATGTCACATCCAGTGGTTATCAGGGATTACTCCCTGCTCTGCACTTAGGAATCGCTCCGGGGGGCTGGGGGACCATATGGGATGCATAAAAGGAAATTCAAGGGCATGCTGGATACAGGGGCAGACGTCTCCATCTCCACCAAGTATTGGCACAGTAACTGGGCCATGAACGAAGAGTCCCATGACCTGAGTGGAATGGGAATATTTCTTCTCTGACAGAGTGGTAGATGGCTGCAATGCATTGGCCCTGAAGGGAATGTAGCCATGATCCAGCCCTATATAGCTCCTATGCCTTTTGAATGTATGGGGTCGAGACATGCTGGAACAATGGAGAGCAGTGATTCACATGCCTCGTTCAGTCCCCGTTTGGGGACCTGTTCCAGCTGTCATTAATGCTACTTATTCAAAGAAAGTGCCTTTTAAATCGGGGTTCCTGTGTTTAAGTTCCCACCCAGGGATGCCAATGTCATGAGCCTCTGGGATTCCCAAAAATATCGGGAAGTGAGTTCTCTTCCAGCAGGGAATGGATGAAAACTCACAAGTGCAGTGAAGTTCCAAAAAGGCTTTTAATAATTATCAATTATAAAACAAGGGGTTGGAGCGATAGCCCAGCGGGTAGGGCATTTGCCTTGCTCGCAGCCGGCCCATGCTGGCCCTGGTTCGATCCCCGGCATCCCATATCGTCCCCCAAGCACCGCTGGGAGTAATTCCTGAGTGCAGAGCCAGGAGTAACCTCTGAGCATTGCCGGTGTGACCTAAAAAGCAATAATAATAATAATAATACAAGCTCTGCTACTGCAATCCAAGTCAATGGGATACCCCAGACCTCTAGCTCTTGGTCAGAATTCCAACCATGCACAGTGGTAACTCCTGGCTCTGCACTCAGAAATTACTGCTGGTGGTGCTTGGGAAGACCTTGGTGTGTGACGAAAAAAAAGCAAAAAAATACTCTCCTCTGAAGGGTTGGTCTCTGAAAGGTGGGTTTCTGTAGGCTGGGTCTCTGGCAAGCTGGGCTGGAGATTGGCTTAATCTCTTGGGTGGAGATCTGAAGAGTTGTGGAGTGTGAATGATGAAAATTGCTGCCAGAATGGTGTGGGGTTCCTCTGGGTTCTCCTGAGGCTCTATCGGGATGGTGGCCTCAGGCTGGAAGTCACTCTCATGGTCAGTGGAGTGCAGGGGGTTCAACGGGGAGAGCTGGTATCTGCTCTGCCTGGTGTATCTGCAGGACAGGACGCCTGTCTTCTAAAACTCTTGAGCTCATTAGCCAACGTGTCGAGGCGCGAGCCTCAGGTGACCAAATGCTAACGTGCAAGCTTGCAAAGCAGTGCAGAGAAGAGATAAAGGAAGATCTCAAAGAGAGAAGAGCAGAAATACTAGAAGATGTAGCAGAAGCTGGGAAAAGCATTCGCAATGCCCGCCTATCCTTCGCCAACTATAAGACCAAGATGACTGTCCTCCAAAGTCCTGATGGATCCAGCACATCTTCCAGAAAGGCAATGGAGAAGATTATCCATGAATTCTACTCAGATCTCTTTGATAGCCACGTCGACCTGCCCACATACCCAATTCCTCAGGATGGATATGTCATTCCCAACGTTTTCTCTTCTGAAATTCAACATGCCATTTCTTCGGTAAAGAAGGGAACAACACCAAGCCCAGACAAAGTCAGACCCAAACACATGAAGAATCTTCCATCAGTACTCATCAATACACTGGCTCGGCTCTTCACATGCTACCTGTCTGAATGCATGGTGCCCTCCCAATGGAAAACCAGCTGGACAGTTCTACTGTTCAAGAAGGGAGACACTCGCGACATTGGCAAGCATCAAAGAAATAACTAAAAGGACAAGAACTTCCGGCTCCGGGCACATCTCTTCGACTCCACCATTCTCCCTGCATTAGCATTCGCCTCAGAGACATGGGCCCTACAAAAGCAGGATGAGAATGCTATTCAGGTCTCCTAAAAGAGGAATCGAAAGAGCTATGCTTGGAATATCACGCTTCACTCAAGTGAGAGAAGGATGGAATATCATGCCTCACTCAAGTGAGAGAAGGAATCTGGAGTTCCAACTTCCGTTGACATTTCAGAGTCAGGGATGCTGTCTTGTTTGCCAAGCCATCGAAAATCAGATGAACTGGACATGTAATGTGATTTGGAGATGACTGCTGGACTAGAGCCATTACAGACTGGATCCCACCAGACGTCAAAAGATCACGTGGCCACCCCCTACAAGATGGTCAGACTTCTTCGTCAAGACCCTGAACAAATGGTTTGAGGCTCTTTGTATTCATGAAGCAAGCAGATGCCACTGGGCTACACTTGCACTGGATAGGGTCAATTGGAAATATTACTGGCGCCCACTCAGCAAATTGGTGAATAATGGGATGTCAATGATTAAGTGATCTAGTGGATAGTCCTAGCCCTCATGTGGACAGGAAAGGCAGGTTTGGGACCCAGGGAAAACAGGAGTCAAAGGTATTTGCCTAAATGATAGGTGCAGGTGGTTATAACAGTACAGATACAAGTATCCTATAAACCTCAGGGTGACCCTAGAGGCAGAACAGCTCAAGAACCAAAAATCATGTCTGCTGTGAAAAATGAGGAATCTGCCAATCTGTGGTGACTGATAACTGCCTGAGCCATGCAACAAGGAGGGCTGCTGCAATAGGAAATGGCTTCAGTCCCAAGGAGGGATGTGGTTACTCTCTGCTCTTGAAACCCAGTGGAAGAGGCCCGAGGTCACCGGTAGCTCATCATGGAACCTCATCTTCATGTTATGGCCAAGCTTGGGGTAGCCCTGATGTGACAGGTAGAGATATTAAAATGCCATCATTGGTGTTTTCCTGCTCTGTCTCAGCCAATCCCAATGACTTCATAGTAGTAATGGGGTACCCTAAGTGGAGAGATCTCCAGTCTGGCTGTGTTTATGCAAAAGAACAAGTCAGGTTTACTAAGTCATTTAGCAAATTTAAAGTGAAGGTGGAGAGACAACCATGTTTCTATAACTTTTGTAAAGATCAGATTCTAACTCTATGAAAAGTATCTGTTATTTCCTATTGACACCTTCAGTGGAAGGGCTGAGGATTTTCTATGTTGTACAAAAAGACAAAGAGGTGGCTCGGTGTTTCTATTAGAAAAATCTGGACACAGTATGTTTGCTTCAGTTTGTGTTACCTTAGAATTTGTGTTTTCTAAAACAGCTCTGCCCTCACTAGGGCAAAGAGGGACTTTTTACTCCTCCAGGGTCTAATCATTTCAGAGTAGTGTGCCTTAACCTAATTGGTTTGGTATTTGTCTTGAAGATGATGAAAGCTTCAAAAACCCAACTTTCTTCCATTGCCTGGGCTCCATTTAAGTGAAGGTAGTAAGGAGAATTCACCCCTTGTATGCAGGGTAAACAAGCCCCTTTTGTCAGCAGGAAGCAGATACAGAAGATAAACCTTTGGATGAATTTCCCCTTAAAGATTCAAGGGGGTGAAATCTCTAGGGATTGATGACAGCAGGCAGACCTGGTCCATCTGACTGGGTAAGAATCAGCAACTGGTGTGTCCTGAGGAAGATTCCTCAGTGTAGACAAGAGAAGGGGGAATGTTACATCCTACTATGGCCCCAACTATGTAAGCTCTGGGGTCTTGAGAAACAAGTCATTGACCACGCATATCCATCCTGGTCTTCTGGATAGTATAGGTTTTTTTTTTTTTTTGCTTTTTTGGGTAACACCTGGCAATGCTCAGGGGTTTCTCCTGGCTCTTCACTCACGAATTACTCCTGGCTGTGCTCTGGGGACCATATAGGATGCCGGAGATGGAACCCGGGCTGCCATGGGCCGCTGCATGCAAGGCAAACACCCTACCCGCTTGACTATCACTCCGGCCCCTTGATAGTATAGTTTTACCACCGACTTAAGTCAGGACATCCTCAAGGTTGGTTAAGCACATGACTGGAACAGGTCATTCTCTTGTCTTTAAGTTTGCATGACCCTTTTGGGATGAAATGTTTGAAATATGTTTTTTTGTTAAGTTCATTGGCTATATAGATTTGGCGGGCTGTGACACATGTAATGGCCTTGGAAGTCCTATGTAATCCCTGCTTGCCTTCTCCCTGGGGTCAAACGTTCTCACTAGGACCTGTGCATCTCAGTGAAGGGATTGGCCCCAGGTAGCTGGAATAAACCCTGTTTGTTATTGCATTACGAATGTGGTTCTTTGCCATCCGAGCGGGAAGCGGACAAATGGAGCGAGGGCTCCAACAATTGCGTGACTCATTAGGTTGAATCTCGAGTCGGACTAACACAAGTAGAAACATTTTCAGTTTCTGTAGATGAATGTATTTACCCCTTTCTGTAAGGTGGATACTACACTTGATACTACACTTGATCTTAGCCAAAAGGCCGAGGAGCAACACAGGTACACCCTGCAGAGAAGAAACCAGCTTTCCCCACTGCTCTGCCGTGCAATTTACCTCCAAATTACCGTAAATATTCTACCCACCCCTATGAGAGAGCCCCACAAAGTAATGAGAATATAGCGCGCCGCATGACAGAGCGTGGCAAGCTGTCCGATGCTTGTTCAATATGCCAAATCCAGTAACAGAAATGTTTATTTTCCTAACCTCGAAAGAGCCCTTAATACGGCAGCAGTAAGAAAGGCAAACAAGCAGTGGCTGATAAAATTTCACAACCAACCTAGCCTGCCAAAACAAAGAAGGACTAAAATGACTGTCTGTACATTCAATGCACGTGTGCTGGCATCAGAAGCATATATAGAGGATTTGATGGTGCAAGTGCAAAAGATCAAGTACGACATCATTGGTCTGACTGAGTCGAGGCGTCAGTTGCATCATGCTGTATTTGACACGGGAGAAGAATTGTTCCTTGGAACATGCAACGAAAAGAGGCGTCGGTGGCATTGGCGTCCTTGTCAACACGAACATGGCTTTCAACATTGATTCATTTGAATGCCTAACAAACCATATAGAACAATTACACTTTAAGAGATGTGGCCCACTGCCAGCAATTTCTATCTTCATTGTCTACGCACCAACATCCACATACAAAGAAGATGAAATTGAGAAATTCTACATGGAATTGGGGAGTACTATAAAAAAGATCACACCTTCTACAAGATCATAGTCAGTGATTTTAATGCCAAGATAGGACCAAGAAGATCGACTGAAGAACTCCACATCGGGACCCATGGCCTAGAATGGAACAAACAGGGTGAGAGTCTATCTGAGTTCATCATGTCTACCAAGACCATTTATGGGAACTCACAGTTCCAGAACACTGAAGCGAAACGTTGGACATGGGAATCTCCTGGAGGACAGTTCCACAATGAAATTGACCACATCATCTTCAATCGACGGTTTTGTCTGACCAATGTAGCTGTCGTCCCCAAATTCCAAACAGGATCGGACCACCGTCTCCCTTCGTGCAAAATTCTACTTCCCGTAACGGGGAGAAAAGGCTGCAAAGTTTAAGAAGAGAACTCCCAGGACGACCACCAACTGGGAACTCTTTGGCACCATTGCAGCAACATGGGAAGATACCATCATTGACGACATCGATGAAGAATACAACCGAATGGTTCAGCACCTCCAAGATTGTGCGAAGAATGCTGAGAGAGAGAAAGACACAAAAGGACACTTGTCTTCAGAAACTCTTGAGCTCATTCGCCAACGTGGCAAGGCACAAGCCTCAGGAGACCAAATGCTAAAGTCCAAGCTTGCTAAACTGTGCAGACAGGCGATAAAAGAAGACCTCAAAGACAGAAGAGCAGAAATACTGGAAGATGCATCAGAAGCCGGGAAAAGCATTCTCACCGCCCGCCTGTCCTTCCCCAACTATAAGACCAAGATGACTGCCCTCCGACGCCCTCATGGATGTATCACTTTTTGAAAGGCAATGGAGAAGATTATCCAGGACTTCTCAAATCTCTTTGATAGCCACATCCACCTGCCCACATACCAAATTCCACAGGATGGATATGTCATTCCCAATGTTCTCCCTTCTGAAATCCGACATGCCATCTCGTCGGTAAAGAAGAGGAACAGCACCAGGCCCAGACAAAGTCAGACCCGAACACCTGAAGAATCTGCCGTCGGTACTCATCAATACACTAGCTCGGCTCTTCACACGCTACCTGTCCGAATGCAAGGTGCCCTCCCAATGGAAAACCAGCAGGACAGTTCTACTGTTCAAGAAGGGAGACGTTCACGACATCGGCAACTATCGCCCCATCTGCCTGTTGTCCGTCATCTACAAGCTGTTTACACGAGTCACCCTGAACAGGATTAGCAGAACACTAGATGAAGGACAACCATGCGAGCAAGCAGTCTTCCAAAAAGGATTCACCAGAATCGACCATATCCACAAAGTAACCAAGCTCATTGAGGTTTGTAGGGAGTACAAGATGCCGCTCTGTCTCACGTTCATTGATTTACAGAAAACCTTTGATTCTGTGGAGACTGAAGCAGTCATCGAAGCCCTAGGCAAACAGGGTGTTCAAACCCAATACATCAAGATCCTTCATGAGCTGTATTACGGATTCACCACCAGGATGTCACCATTCTACAAAGAAGTGATCATTAATGTGAAAAGAGGGGTTCGACAGGGTTATACCATTTCACCAAAACTCTTCAGCGCCACACTCGAGAACATCATGCAACAATTAGAATGGGAAGGAATGGGAGTGAAGATAGATGGTCGGCAACTGCACCACCTCCGCTTTGCTGATGACATCGTTCTAATAACACCAAACATTAGCCAAGCGGCACAAATGCTGGCTGACTTCGCCCGAGAATGTGGAAAGCATAGGTATACAGCTGAATCTAAAAGAAAACTATGTTTATGAAGAATGAACTAGTTTCAGAGGCCCCATTCACTCTCAATGGAGCAAACATCTCTGAATGCAGCAGTTATGTATACCTAGGTCTAGAAATCAACATGATGAATGACCTAAAACCTGAGCAGTGCAGGAGGAAGAGAGTGGCATGGAATGCCTTCAAAGGCATCGAAGAAATAGCTAAAAGGACAAAGAACCTCCGGCTCCGGGCACATCTCTTTGACTCCACCGTCCTCCCTGCATTAATATACGCCTCAGAGACCTGGGCCCTACAAAAGCAGGATGAGAATGCTATTCGGGTCTCCCAGAGAGGCATCAAAAGAGCTATGCTTGGAATATCACGCCTCACTCAAGTGAGAGAAGGAATCTGGAGTTCTGACCTCCGTGGCTATTCCAGAATCAGGGACGCTGTCTCGTTTGCCAAGGCATCGAAAATAAGATGGGCTGGACATGTGATGCGATTTGGAGACAACCGCTGGACTAGAGCCATTACCGACTGGATCCCATGGGATGTCAAAAGATCACGTGGCCGCCCACCTACAAGATGGTCAGATTTCCTTGTAAAGTCCCTGAAGGAACGGTTTGAGGCTCTTCATATTCCTGAATCAACCAGATGCCATTGGGCTACATTGGCACGTGATAGGGTCCAATGGAAATGTTACTGGCGCCCGCTTGAGCAAATCGATGAATAACGGGATTCAAGTGATCAAGTGAAGTGAAGTGTAAGGTGGAGGCTTCTGGGAAACACACCTGAGCATTTCTCTGGTTCTACTTCAAATCCCCATCTCAAACACGAACTCCTCTTGGAGAGTTTCTAGTTCTCTCTGGGAACCACGAGGCAGTTCCATGATAAACTGTAACAGAAACTTGTTTCCCCCTTTTTTTTGGGTCACACTTGGCAATGCTCAGGGGTTACTCCTTTCTCTGCACTCAGAAATTACTCCTTGCGGTGCTCGGGGGACCGTATGGGATGCTGGGGATGGAACCCAGACCAGCATGGGCCAGCCGCGTGCAGGGCATGTGTCCTATCTGCTGGGCTATCGCTCTGGCCTCAAACCTTTGCTTTCTTAATGGGATCACACTTGTATCACTTGTCTTTCTGTTGACTATGGATTTGCCCGAGCTGGCACCAGTAACATCTCCATATATCCTGTCACATGCTAGTAGAGCCCAAGGCCATCTCCTTGCTCCAGGAACATAAAGGGCCTCAAACCATTCCAGCAGGTCATGGGAATGAGGTTTATAATTGTTACTGGTATTCGACATATCAAATACGACACGGGTAGCTTGCCTGGCTCTGCCGTGCAGAATGGGATAGCCACATATAAAAAAATGATATTATAAACATACCTCACACCATTCAGAGAAGTAAATTCAAAGTTGACTAATACTTTGATATTGGACGAGAAAACTTTAATGCACTGAAGGAAACAATGTTCGGACTCTCCAGGATTGAGGCTAGAGCTGTCTTCAACCAGAGGACCACAGAGGCAAAGGCAACAAAAAAATAAATTCATTAAAAACCACCCTTAAGTGGCTGGAGCGATAGCCCAGCAGTTAGGGTGTTTGCCTTGCATGCAGCCAGCCCGTGCCGGCCTGGTTCGATCCCCCGGCATCCCATATGGTCCCCCGAGCCCCGCCAGGAGTAATTCCTGAGTGCAGAGCCAGGAGAAACCCTTGAGAATTGTCGGGTGTGAACCAAAAAGCAAAAAAACAAAACAACAACAACAAAAAAAACCCAGTCTTCAGGTTAGGCAAGACAGAGAAGTTTGCTAACAATCGTTGAAAATGATAATACCAACTGAGAACTGAGCATTTAATATAGGCAATGGGATACACATGTTAACCTCTAAATGTATGTATTTTAATCCACAATGTATAAGAGATGGAAGAGAGAGAAAGCATGAGAGAAAAGAGATTAAAAAAAACCTACCATAGAGGCAGGCTAGAGGAGGGGTGGAGGGGAAAGTGGGGACATTGGTGGTGCGAAATGGACACTGGTGGAGGGATGGGTGCTGGAACACTGTATGACCAAAATCGAAACATGAACATCTTTGTAACTGTATATATCACGGTGGTGTAATAAAACAAAAAATTAAATTAAAAAAAAAAAAGCAGGGCCGGGCGATGGCCCAGCGGTAGGGCGTTGCCTTGCATGCAGCCGCCCAGCCGGCCAGGGTTCAATCCCGGCATCCCATATGGTCCCCGAGCACCGCCAGGAGTAATTCCTGAGGCAGCCAGGAGTAACCCCTGAGCATCGCCGGGTGTGACCCAAAAAGCAAAAAAAAAAAAAAAAAGCATAAAGAACATAAATGAAGTAAAAGAAAACCACTAAGTTATAATAAAAAAGACACTCTATGGAAAGACTATATTTGCACACATAATATTTCAGATAAAGGGCTACAAAGTAAGCATAGAACTTAACGACAAAAAAGTCACACATAAATGGGACAAAGAGATGAAGAGACATTTTCCCAACAAAGGTAGAAGAAAGGACCAGCAGGCTTATTTATACAAAAGGACTCCTTTTCATTTGTGGTCACGATCACGATCACGATCTTCCCGTTGATCTTCTATTTGCTAGAGCGGGCACCAGTAATATCTCCATATGTCCTGTCTCATGCCAGTAGAGCCAGGGGGATCGGCTTGCTACAGGAACATAAAGAGCCTCAAACCATTATATTAGGTCATGGGAATGACCTAATATAATTGTTACTGGAATTTGGCATATCATATACAACACGAGAAGCTTGCCAGGCTTGCCGAGCAGGAGGCAAACTCTTTTAAACACCTCCAAATAAAGCATTTATTGATGAACCACGCGGCTTGCAGCGGCAGCCAGGCTGTGATGGGCTGGTCTGCTGGGTGGAGTTCTGATGAGAGGGATGTCCAGAAGTGGAAAATGGCGGCCCCGTGGAGTGAGGAGGGGTGGTCTGGCTTGTTGTGAGGCTCTGCCGAGGTGGTGGGCCAGGGCTAGAACCCGCCATGCCTCCCGACTGCCTCATGAATGGCTGTGCACAGGGAGAGCAAGGAACAGCTCTGCCCCCATGTGTGAGAGTCTCTGGACCAGCATATCTGGGCCGGATTGAGGCAAAAGCTGCTGCAGGGTGGGTGTCGGTGATCCGGGCTGTGATGGGCTGGTCTGCTGGGTGAAGTTCTGACGAGAGGGAAGTCCAAAAGTGGAACTCCACCCAGCAGACGAGCCCATCACAGCCCGGATCACCGACACCCACCCTGCAGCAGCTTTTGCCTCAATCCGGCCCAGGTATGCTGGTCCAGAGACTCTCACACATGGGGGCAGAGCTGTTCCTTGCTCTCCCCTGTGCACAGCCGTTCATGAGGCAGTCGGGAGGCATGGCGGGTTCTAGCCCTGGCCCACCACCTTGGCAGAGCCTCACAACAAGCCAGACCACCCTCCTCACTCCACGGGCGCCGCCATTTTCCACTTTTGGACTTCATTCATGGTAGGAAAATGAAAATCAAAATAACTCTGAGATTTCATCTCATGGCAGTGAGGGTGGCACATATGGAAAAGTATGAAAACAGCCCGTATCAGCTGGATTGTGTTTAGAAAGGAACTCTCACCCCTGTGGTGGGCTGTCATCTGCTCAGACTCTGTGGAAATCGGTGAATAATCCCTCTCATAATTAGTCACAAATAGAGATTATCAGGGGTTTGGCAGGAATCCAAGTCTGGAATGGAGAGAAGATCATTAAGAAGCTCCAACGCGGTGGAGTGGTGAGATAAGTATGAGAATAATGAATCCAATAGAGGTTTGTAGTGGTTTAGAAATTGATAAGGTAGTAGTTTATCACATAGACACAACATTATTCGCAAACATAATGATGGCCATTGATTGATCAGTATATTACTGCTTTATATGTGACCCATCTAGGGTGATAAATGGTAATGAATCAAGCGCTTCTTGAATATAAAGCCGGCAAATATGTGGTGAGAAAGTGTCCTTTCTTGTGAATAGAAGCATGAAAGAAAATCATTTTTGCAAATTAAGTTTTTTTTGTAGTGAGCACTGTTTTAGGAGTCTCAGAGTATTGAGCGCCATAATGCAAGTCTACTGCATTCCAATGTCTTATCTTGTGTACAGAATCATTAGAAAAAATTTTCATTGCTTTAGCAAACTTTTTTTTGAGACAGACGTGGGGCAGAGCTGCTACTGACTCTCCCTGTGCCCAGCGACTCACGAGGCGCCCAGGAGGGATAGCAGGTTCTAGCCCTGGCCCCGTGACCCCAGCAGAGCCTTGCAACAAGCCAGACGACCCCCCACTCCATGAGGACCTCCATTTTCCACATCTGGACCTCCCTCTTCTCAGAACTCCATCCAACTACGAGCCTATCACAGCCTGGATCATCAAAACCCACCCTGCAGCAGTTTTCTTTAGTCCGGCCCAGGTATGCTGATCCAGTAACTCACAGACATGGGGCAGAGCTGCTAATTGCTCTCCCTTTGCCCAGCCACTCACGAGGCGCGCAGGGAGGGAGGGGATGGCAGTTTCTATCCCTGGCCCGCCACCCCAGCAGAGCCTCGCAACAAGCCAGACGACCCACTCCACTCCATGGGGGCTGCCATTTTCCACATCCGGACCTCCCTCTCGTCAGAACTCCACCCAGCAGACGAGCCTATCACAGCCTGGATCATCAAAACCCACCCTGCAGCAGTTTTTTTTCAATCCGGCCAAGGTATGCTGATCCAGAGACTCACAGACATGGGGCAGAGCTGCTACTTCCCTCCCTGTGCTCAGCTGCACACGAGGCACTCGGGAGGTATGGCGGGTTCTAGCCCTGGCCCGCCACCCCAGCAGAGCCTCACAACAAGCCAGATGACCCCCCACTCCATGGGGCCCGCCATTTTCCACATCCGAACCTCCCTCTCGTCAGAATTCTATCCAGCAGATGAGGCTATCATAGCCCGGCTCGCAAGCAGCCACACAGTTCATCAATAAATGCTGTATTTAGAGGTGACTACTAAGAGTATGCCACCCGCATGGTAAGCCTGGCAAGCTGCCTCTGTCATATTTGATATGCCAAAATCAGTAACTATTATATAGGTCATTCTATGACCTATTATAATGGTTTGAGGCTCTTTATGTTTCTGGAGCAAGCAGATGCCCTTGGGCTCTACTAGCATGTGACAGGACATATGGAGATATTAATGATGCCTGCTCGAGCAAAAAAAATGATGAACGGGGGCCGGAGCAATAGCCCAGCGGGTGCGACCTTTGTCTTGCATGCGGCCGGCCTGTGCCGGCCCAGGTTCAATCCCGGCATCCCATATGGTCCCCCGAGCACCACCAGGAGTAATTCCTGAGCGCAGAGCCAGGAATAACCCCTGAGCATCACCGTGTATGACCGGAAAAAAAAAAGCAAAAAAAAATGATGAACGGGAAGACAGTGATAGTGATAGTGATGTATGATCTGTTACATCATATATATGCGAATGGTATTGATAAAGTCATCATTTTTTGGAGTTGTTATGTTCAAATTTGGACCATCTGTGTTCTTGCTTTCACTTACTGAATTTATAGAATGCAGTGCGTTTCTACTACTCAACCTCAAACCCACCACCAGTGCCAGCCACTACAGACAACAATTACTTCAAATTTTCGCAACCACTATTTGAACCTATCCTCAGCATAATACTGAATAATCTATTTTAGATTGCATTTTGGAGTTAATTTGCAAAATATTTTGAGGAATACATTCTTAGAACAAAATTAATGAAGATTACTAAATCTGAAAATGGATCATTGTGAAACAGATTTTTGCAAAAAATTATTTGTTTTCACTATTATGTTTTAATATTTTTACCAAACAAGCAAGCATACATGTTTCTGTGTGGGGCCGGAGCAATAGCCCATTGGGTAGGGTGTTTGCCTTGCACCGCGGCCGGCCTGTGCTGGCCAGGGTTCAATCCCGGCATCCCATATGGTCACCCAAGCACCACCAGAGGTAATTCCTGAGTGCAGAGCCAGGAGAAACCCCTGAGGATTGCCGGGTGTGACCCAAAAAAGCTAAAATAAATATTTCTGTGTGAATGGTACAAGCATATGTAGAACCACATATATATCCTCAGGTGGGACAATTTATTTATTTTTTATTTATTTTTTGGGTCACACCCGGCAATGCTCAGGGTTTCTCCCAGCTCTGCACTCAGGAATCACCTGGTGGCCGGGGACCATATGGGAGCCGGGATCCAGGCCGGCACAGGCCGCCTGCCTACCGGCTGGCTCCCGCCCCAAGTGGGACAATTTAGACATGACTACTTTTTAATTATATCGTATAGAATATAATAAGATAGGGGCGGAGCGATATCCCAGCGGGTAGGGCGTTTGCCTTGCCGCGGCCGGCCTGTGCTGGCCTGGGTTTGATCCCCGGCATCCCATATGGTCCCCCGAGCACCGCCAGGAGTTAATTCCTGAGTGCAGAGCCAGGAGAATCCCCTGAGCATTGCCGGGTGTGACCCGCAAAAAAAAAAAAAAAAAAAAAAGAATAGAATAAGATAAAGTATGAAATTAAAAATTATAGAAAAGGAACAAGTACAGTGAATAGGTCATTTGTATGGCTTATAGTCAAGTACAATGAATAGGGCATTTGTCTGTCCTATAGTCAAATACAGTGAGCAGGGCTTTTGTTTGGCCTATAGTCTACCTGGGTTTTATCCGGGTATCTTACATGGTCCCTGGAGCCCACTTGCCCTGATCCCTGAGCCAGAGCCAGGAGTTAATCCTGAGAATTGCCAGTTGTAGCTCCAAAACAAAATAAAATCACACAAAAGGAAACCATGAAAGTAAATGACTTCCTCAGAGTCAGGACTGCTCTTCTGATGACCTTGTCCACAGTCTCATGCAATTTCATAAAGCTTACGTCCACCTTTTTGGTCATTGTGATTTGCTACAAGAGAACACTTCTAAAAGTGATAGCTGTATTTTTTTTTTTGATTGGCTTTGGGGCCACCCCTGTAGAAGCTCAGGGGTTATTCTTGGCTTTGTGCTCAGAAATTACGCCTGGTAGTGCCGGGGAAACCATATGGAATTTTGAGGATTGAACTATGGTCACCCTACTGCAAGGCAAATGTCCAACCTGCTGTGCTATTGCTCTGGCCCCAAGAGCGGTATACTTACTCTGTACTTCTAGACTGTCTTTTTTGAAATGTAGCTTTTCTTTTAACATTATTCAATGCTTTGAAAGTTTATGCATATAAGTTTTTATATATCTATGTGTTTAGGACATACTATAGGCACCACTAAATTTTCGGTGTCACTTTAACCTAGAAAAAACTCCTCTACATCTTTTTTCACTTATCTGCTGGTTTTTCTCTGTAATTTTTTTTTCTTTTTGGATCACACCAGGTGATGCTCAGGGGGTACTCCTGGCTCTATACTCAGGAATTACTCCTGGTGGTTCGGGACCATATGGAATGCTGGGGATTGAACTGTGTCGGCCATTTGCAAGGAAGAGGCCCTACCTGCTATACTATGGCTGTGACCCAACGTTTTTTTTTCGCTATTTTTGGGCCACACCCAGTGATGCTCAGGAATTACTCTTGGCAGTGCTTGGGGGACCATATGGCATGCTAGGGATTGGACCCTGGTTGGCTGCAAGCAAGGCAAAAGCATGACCATTGTACTATCAGTCTGACCCCAGGCCCCACATTTTTATTCTTAAAATTCTGCACTGTGAGGAAAAATGAAGGCATGAAATTTGCCTATACATGGATGGACATGGAGAGGATCATGTTGAGTGAAATTAGTCAGAAGGAAAGAGATTTAGAATGACTACATTTATTTGCATGACATATATATATATGTATATGTATAAATATACTTATATATATTATGATACCAATATCCAATGTCAGGCGAAAGCGTGAATCAGGAGGTCTTATCAAAGGTGGAAATTACTGATAACATGCAGAGCCTCAGACGCACCTGGGAAAACAAGCACTCAGCTCTCCCCTACCTCAGCTGACCATGAGGCCCCCAGGAGTTCAGATGGGTTTTGGGTGTTGGCCCATCTCCTCTGGGGGTCCCAGAAGCAGCTGAATGAGACTCGCCCACCACAATATCTGCCATTTTCACTGTCCGGATACTGCAGCACATCAGAGCCTGCTCAGGAGGGACGCTGACCTCAAGACCAGATTAACAGCAATACGAGTTTGAGCCCAGGTAGGCGGCTCCCAGAAGCAGGAATCATTGGAAATTCATCAGATAGAGCTGAGGCCACCCCTTCCCCTCTCCATCTTGTCCCAAAGCCCAGGAGCTGCCCTGGGGCGACCAGCCATAGCATGCAGAGCCTCAGACACAGCCAGGAGAACTGGCACTCAGCTCTCCCCTAGCTCAGCTGATCATGAGGTTCTCCAAGTTGTGCGGCTGCTATGCCACACGGTCCATCAAACTAATGGAAACAGTTATGTCCTGGAATGTACTGTATTTCATGATGTGTAGTAAAGGTAGGCGGGAGCGAGAGATAGAAAGAGAGAAAAGATATACAGAACCTGCCATGTAGTTGGTATCAAAAGCACAATCATTAATGTGAAAATAGGAACGAACACTCCTGATACATTTTTGACCTTAGTATCAAAGCCAGGTTAAGAAAATAACCCAGAAGAGAGGACTGGGTAACAAAGTCGTGATGATCACTTCTGGTTTGGTGAGTGAATGTCCCAATGATAAAAAAAAAAAAATCAATGCAGGAGTGTTCCAAACCATCTAAAGGTCACACTATTTGAATAATGATAGGGAACAGCAGGAGAAATTTGTTTTACTGAGATCATTGTTGTTGGAGCTGATCGGGGTGCTCAACACATGTTTTGGGTCTGGAGGGTTCTATGTCTGCATTAAGGGCCAACAGAAGATCCCTTCTGATGGATAAGAAGCACAGGAACCAGTTCTTGAAAATCTTCACTTGATCACTTGACATCCAGTTATTCTTCGATTTGCTCAAGCGGGCGCCAGTGATATTTCCATTTGACCCTATCACGTGCCAGTGTAGCCCAATGGCATCTGGTTGCTTCAGGAATACGAAGAGCCTCAAACTGCTCATTCAGGGTCTTGACAAAGTCAGACCATCTTGTAGGTGGGCGGCCATGTAAGCTTTTGACATCCCATGGGATCCAGTCGGTAATGGCTCTAGTCCAGTGGTCGTCTCCAAAGCGCATTACATGTCCAGCCGATCTGATTTTCGATGCCTTGGCAAATGAGACAGCGTCCCTGACTCACTTGAAAATCTAAATTTATTTTTTCTTCTTGGGTCACATCAGGCAATGCTGAAGGGTTACTCCTGGCTCTACACTCAGAAATTACTCCTGCCTTCTCAAGGTACCATATGGGATGCTGGGGATCAAACCTGGGTTGGCCACGTGCAAGGCAAAAGCCCTACCTGCTGGACTATTGCTCCAGCCCACTTACAAATGTTAACAATGGTGCTTTTTCACCTAGGAAAAATAGCAAGGTAACCAAAGTTTCTGTGTTTCATTTTCCCAATAGAGCCTAGGAGAAGCGGGAGGAACCCCCCCACACCATGATGGCAGCCATTTTCAACATCCAGATTCCACAGCTCGTCAGAGCTCCGCCCAAGAGAGAAGCCAATCTCAAGACCAGCTCATCAGAACCCCACCCTAGAGAGAAGCCTATATCACAGACACAGATGGAGCTGCTACTGGCTCTCCCAGTTTCTGCGAAGCCACAGTCCACCAGTTAATGCAAAAACTTTGAGCCTGACAAGCTACCTGTGTAGTTTTTGATATGCCAAAAACCAGGAATAATAATAGACCTCATTCCCATGACCTGAAGGAATGGTTGAGGATCTTCCTGTTCCTGGAGCTAGCAGAGGATCTTGGGCTATACTAGCACGAGAACAGGGACAAATGGAGATGTTACTGGCGCCCCCCTCGATCAAAGTGATAAACAATGGGATGGATGACAAGTGATACAAGTAGAATGGTCTCCATGTGTTAGCTAAAATTGCCACTACAGGGGCCGGAGTGATAGCCCAGTGGATAGGGTGTTTGCCTTGCATGCGGCTGGCTTATGCCGCCCAGGTTCGATCCCCGGCATCCCATATGTTGCCTTGAGCACCGCCAGGAGTAACTCCTGAGTGCAGAGCCAGGAGTAACCCCTGAGCGCCGTCGGTTGTGACCCAAAAAGCAAAAAAAAAAATAAATAAATAAATAAAAAAATAAAATTGCCACTACAGGATTTTGAAAAACAATAGGCCCTAGTTTCTGTTTCACAGAATCAAAGAAGTTTGAACTTCGCAGTAGGGTCAGGTCCCAATGACCTAAGTAAGTAAATGCTAGCTAAATTGCTAGCTAAATATATCCCCAAATGCGAGGTCACAATGGCTAGCCCCAGGCCACATAAGGGGAAACATATGAGTCACATTGGGCCTTGTGTGCCAATCAATGTATATTACATAACCTCAAAGTAATAATAGATATGTAGCTAATGGTACATAAGCTGAGATGTTCTGTATGGGGTCCTGAACCCTTAGATTCTGCTGACAGTCATTTGGAACGTAGATCCTAGATATAGCGAGCAATAAAACTCCTTTGTTTTTGCATCACAATTGGCTCATTGCGTGATTCATTCGGTTGAATCTTGAGTCGGACTAACACAAGTACATAAATTTTCAGTTTCTCTAGATGGATGTATTTACCCTTTTCACTAAGGTGTAGGCTCCTGGGAAACACGCACCCTGAGCATTTCTCAGGGTTTACTTCAAATTGCCTTCTCAACCACGAACTCCTCTTGGTTTTCTTTGTTTTTTTTTTTTTTTGGGAGGTCACACCCGGAAATTCTCAGGGGTTTCTCCTCGCTCTGCACTCAGGAATTACTCTGGGCGGTGCTCCAGGGACCATATGGGATGCTGAGATCGAACCCGGCCAGCACAGGCCTGCCACGTGCAGGGCAAAAGCCCTACCTGCTGGTCTATCGCTCCGGCACCTATCGGAGGTTTTCTAGCTCTGTCTGGGAACTAAGAGGCAGTTCCATGGTGAACAAAAGCTTGTTCCAGTTTTCAACCAGCTCTGGGTCGAAACGTTATGAAACAGCTGAGCCAGATTCAGTAAAAACAGCGGAAAGGCCAGGTGGAGCGGGCGCGGAGGATTGTGGGAAATGTAGTCCTCGAGGAACGCGGTTCCTGTGGGCGCTGTAACCACTTCCGGATTCTTTCTGCTTTGTCTGAAGATGCCCCGCCTTTTCCACCGGAACTGCCTAATTTTTGTGTCCTTGCGGGCTGTTCCTGGAACTTGCTCCACGTGGCCGAGGGTTCCCTCAAGTTCTTTGACAATGAAGGAGTATCTGAGTCGCCGGACACCGGTTGGGAAGAAGCAGGAGGTGGGTGAGGGGCCGGGAGCGCGCTGTGAGGCTGACGGGCGAACCGGGCTCTGGAAACCAGGAGTGGGGGAGCTGAGCCGGTGAGTGAGCGGGTAAAGGAGGGAGAAGTGGGGTCCTGGGAGCCAGTGAGTGCCGTGAGGGACGATCCTCCTCCTGCTCGGACTGTCGAAGTGTCGGGAACGCCGTGACATGGAGCCCCGGGTGCCAGCAGCCCCGCAGGACAGTCCTGACTGCAGCCGCGGGTGAAGGAGCTCCCCGACGCGGGTCTGGGTCCCCGCCTCACCCGGGTTTTCCCCTGTATGACCTTGGTCGGGAAGGAGGGATTGTATTTTGCAGGAAAGGGAAGTCAGCCCTGAATCTGCCCACGTGTCCCACGATTTCTGCTGCTTCATGGCAAAGAAGAATTTCAGGGCGCCGAGAGGTAGTACAGCAGCTCGGGGCTTGCCTTTTGGACCCCGGACATCCCGACCGGCCCCTAGTCCTCCATGACCGATTCCTCAGATCAGGGCTAGGAGTAATCCCTGAACATTGCTCAGTTGTGCCACCCGCAAAATAATAGCAAAAAAAGAAAAAACAAAGTATTCCAGGCATGGGGCTGCAGGTGTTTTTCTTGCACGCGGCTGACCTTGGTTCTATACCCAACCGGTTCAGTCCTTGGCCTCCCATATGGTCCCCTGAGCACCGCCAGGACTGATTCCTCAGGGCAAAGCCAGGAGTAACCCCACAGCATCGCCGGCCTTGGGTAAAGAAAAAAAAAAATTCCACGAGTAAAGGCATAGTGTTTGGTGTGTAAGAGAGGGAGGGTAACAATTTCCCCAAGAGCCTGCGGACTTCTTCAGAGGGAGAGAGCGCCACCTGCTGCTTTAAAGCTTTATTTTGTCCTTTTTCACCCATCTCGCAGCCTTGGGGCTGCAGATAAACCTGCTTCTGCTGCGGAGGGCAGCTGTGAGCCTGAAGCAGCAGCCTGAGCTCCCAGGATATAAGGTTGGGGGAATGTAAATTTGGTTAATGAGACCTAAGGGAAGGTGTGAGGTTGAAGGAGGAGCCTCAGCACTTCAGGATCTGGGTTTGGAGGAGCAGATAGAAGCCAGGGGGGAAATGAGTGTAGGGGTGGGCATGAAGGACAAACCCTGGGGAGTGGGGTCACAGCCAGGAAGGGAACAGAACAGGGCTGAGGGAGCTGAGTGCAGGTTTCTGTGTGTGTGCAGGTGGAATCAGGCTCTTGGGACACCAGGTGTGGGGAAACAGAAAAACCAGGTGTGAGGAGACGCAGTGGAGAGCAGCTTTGTTCCTAGTCTGAAGTGTTGTGGCAGTTTCCTAATGTGGCAGCACAATCCAGGTCTAGAATTGTGAAGCACTCAGCGAGGGAATGTAGCCTTGAGTGCAGTTAGTGGTCTTTTCTGTTGGTCACTTAAAATGAATATTCAGGGGCCTGAGTGATAGTTCAGCGGGTAGGGCGTCTGCCTTGCACACAGCTGGCCCATCCTGGCCCAGGATGATCCCTGGCATTTTTGATCCCTGCCAGTTTTGATCCCTGGCACCCCATATGGTCCCCTGAGCACCGCCAGGAGTAATTCCTGAGTGTAGAGCCAGGAGTAACCCCGAGCACTGCCGGGTGTGACCCAAAAAAGAAAAAAAAAAGAATATTCAGGGAGATGGTGAAATATGTTTCACATGTATAGCTTGTCTTCCTGTTGTTAATCAATTTGCTCGAGCGGGCACCAGTAAAATCTCCGTACGTCCTGTTGCAAGCAAGTGTACCTAGGGCATCTGCTTGCTCCAGGAACAGGAAAAGCCTCAAACCATTCTTTCAGGACATGGGAATGAGGTCGATAATTGTTATTGGTTATTTTGGCATATCAAAAAAAACACGGGTAGCTTGCAAGGCTCTTCTGTGTAGGTGGTATACTCTCAGTAGAAGGCTCTCATCTCGAGCATTTACTGATGAAGCTCAATGGGGAAAGATAAGGTTTTCTCTAGGGTGGAGCTCTGAGGAGCCAAGGGGTCTGGATGTTGACAATGACTGACCTTATGGTGTGGAGGTTGCTCTGGCTCCCTGGGATGATGGGTCACAACTAGAACCTGCCTAGTACTGTATAGAGTGTATAAATGTGAAAGATCCTGGGAAGGACCTGATCCTAACATCTAGGACTATCTAAGACTGTTATGTGGCCGTGGACAAACACCAGAGGTCAGCTCCAGGGTTGCTTCCACGTGGGGCCGAGCAGTACAGCTGTGGGTCTGGAGTGGTTGGGTCTGGATCTCTTCTGGGGTTGTGGACAGAGCTGTGGGTCTGGCGTGTCTCTTTTCTGGGGTAGCTGGCATGGAGGTGGAGGAAAGGGCGGGGGAGCCCATATTGTTGCTCTCAAGTCTGGCCAGAATGGCCCCCCCCCCCCCCACGTGTGAGCGAACCCTTGGAGCAGTGTTGGGCTTGGCTGTTGGAGGACATGTTTAGCTAATCTGGGAGTTTTATTGTTTTGCTCACTCCCAGCTTAATCTTATTTAAGCCAAGGTTCATTCTAATGAGATCTCTCTTGTAAATACTGCTAGAGAGTGTGGCAGTTACAGAAGTCACCTTGATTGAATAACTTCTGACTTATGCATCTACTAAAACTTCTATGTTTTCTAGATTGGGCACAGCTCCTCTTTATACCCACTGCACTCAACATGGGACAGTTAGAATTTACCAGGAGACTACCACCCTGGCTACGCTGAGACTAAAGGAAGACTATAGGAAGGATCATACTAGTTTGCTCTAAGCAGGCGAGTATGACCCTTTCAGTACATGAGAACAAGATACTCAGAATCACACTGGTGCAGATAATAATAAGGACCTTGTGGGTACCATCTAGATTACATGAAGCTCATGAAGTTAAGATGTATTACTTTATATCAGCCCCCTCTCTCTCCAGTGTTTTACATAAGAGATAATCTCGGGATTAGTCCTTGGTGTAACCTTTGTTTATACCTGCAATATGGTGTGGCACTACACTCTGTTTAGGGTTCTTTGTTGGCATGACAACCTCCCGATTGGATTACTTTGGTGTATATAAGGGGCTGACTTGAGGCCCCTTCACCCTTTGCCTTTTGGTTCCCTCAGCCTTCAGCTTTTTGGCTCCTGCGGCTTTTGGCTTTTGGCTTTGGCCTTTTGCTCTTTGGCCTTTTGCTCCTTCTGGGTAGGTCTCAGCTCGGGTGACATCCTCTCTCTTTGGTGGGAGACTTAGGCTCTTTTGTATGGTCTAAGTTCGGACCAGAGCTAGAGTTTGTTCATTATATTGGATTGCTGTGGAAGAGCTTTTGTACTATTAAAAGCCATTTTTGGAACTGCACCGGACTGAGTTTTCATCTTTCTCCCGGCGTCCTCGGAGGTAGAAGACAACCTCTGTCCTGACACTGTCGGGGACCCTGGCGGCGTTCCCCGACACTTGGCCACCTGGCCAAGCCCCTTACCACCCACCGGATGTCAGCTTCATGGGTTGCTTCCATGTGGAGCTGAGCAGTGCAGCTGTTTATTATTTGTTAATAAATAAAAATATGTTTATTTTTTGAAAGATGCTATGGTAGCGCAAATCACTTGATCACTTGAATCCCTATCTTTCCACATTCTCAGTCGAAGTCAGCCAGCATTTGTGATGCTTCGCTAATGTTTGGTGTTATTAGGACGATGTCATCAGCGAAGCGGGAAGTGGTGTAGTTTCCGACCATCTAGCATAACTCCCATTCCTTCCCATTCTAATTGTCGCATGATCTTCTCGAGGATGGCGCTGAAGAGTTTTGGTGAAATGGTATCACCCTGTCAAACCCCTGTTTTGACATCAATGATCACTTCCTTGTAGAATGGTGAGATCCTGGTGGTGAATCTGTAATACAGCTCACGAAGGATCTTGATATATTGGGCTTGATACCTGTTTGGCTAGGGCTTTGATGACCGCTTCAGTCTCCACAGAATCAAATGCTTTCTTTCAATCAATGAACGTGAGACAGAGCGGCATCTTGGACTCCCTTCAAACCTCAATGAGCTTGGCTACTGTGTGTATATGGTCGATTGTGCTGAATCTTTTCCGGAAGCCTGCTTGCTTGCATGGTTGTCCTTCATCTAGTGTTCTGCCAATCCTGTTCAGGATGTCTCCTGTAAACAGCTTGTAGATGATGGACAACAGGTAGATGGGGCGATAGTTGCCGATGACGTGAAATCTCCCTTCTTGAACAGTAGAACTGTCCTGCTGGTTTTCCATTGCGAGGGCACCTTGCATTCAGACAGGTAGCGTGTGAAGAGCCGAGCTAGTGTATTGATGAGTACCGACGGCAGATTCTTCAGGTGTTCGGTCTGACTTTGTCTGGGTCTGGTGCTGTTCCCTTCTTTACTGACGAAATGGCATGTCGAATTTCAGAAGGGAGGACGTTGGAAATGACATATCCATCCTGTGGAATTTGGTATGTGGGCAGGTGGACGTGACTATCAAAGAGATCTGAGTAGAAGTCATGGATAATCTTCTCCATTGCCTTTCTGGAGGATGTGATAGATCCATCAGGGCGTCGGAGGGCAGTCATCTTGGTCTATAGTGGTCGAAGGACAGGCAGGTGGCATGAATGCTTTTCCCAGCTTCTTCTTCATCTTCCAGTATTTCTGCTCTTCTGTCTTTGAGGTCTTCTTTTATCGCTTCTCTGCACCACTTTGCAAGCTTGGATGTTAGCATTTGGTTGCCTGAGGCTCGCGCGCATTGCCACGTTGGCCAATGAGCCTGAGAATTTCTGAAGACAGGCGTCCTTTTGTGTATTTCTCTCGGCATTCTTCGCACAATCATGGAGGTGCTGAACCATTCGGTTGTATTCTTCATCGATGTCGTCAATGATGGTATCTTCCCATGTTGTTGCAATGGTGCCAAAGAGTTCCCAGTTGGTGGTCGTTCTGGGAGTTCTCTTCTTAAACTTTGCAGCCTTTTCTCCCGCATTACGGGAAGTAGAATTTTGCACTGAAGGAGACGGTGGTCTGATCTTATTTGGAATTTGGGGACGACAGCAACATTGGTCAGACAAAATCATGGATTGAAGATGATTGGTCAATTTCATTGTGGAACTGTCCACCAGGAAATTCCCATGTCCAACGTTTTGCTTCAGCCTTCTGGAACTGTGAGTTCCCATGAATGGTCTTGGTGGACATGATGAACTCAGATAATCTCTCACCCTATTCGTATCATTCTAGGTCATGGGTCCCAATGTGGAGTTCTTCAGCCAATCTTCTCCGTCCTATCTTGGCATTAAAATCACCGACTATGATCTTGTAGAAGGTGTGATCTTTTTTATAGAACTCCTCCAGTTCCATGTAGAATTTCTCAATTTCATCTTCCTTGTTTGTTGATGTTGGTGCGTAGACAATGAAGATAGAAATTGCTGGCAGTGGGCCACATCTCTTCAAGTATAATCATCCTATCTGGTTTGTTAGGCATTCAAATGAATCAATGTTGACGGCCATGTTCGTGTTGACAAGGACGCCAATGCCACCGACGCCTCTTTCGTCGCATTTTCCAAGGAACAATTGTCCGGTGTCAAATACAGCATGATGCGACTGGCGCCTCCTCGTCTCAGTCAGACCAATGATGTCGTACTTGATCTTTTGTGCTTGCACCATCAGATCCTCGATATATGCTTTCGATGCCAGCGTATGTGCATTGAAATTACAAACAGTCATTTTAGTCCTTCTTCGTTTTTGCAGGCTAGGTTGGTCGTGAAATTTTATCAGGCACTGCTTGTTCGCCCTTTCTGCTGTCGTATTAAGGGCTCTTTTGGGTTCAGGAAAATAAATATTTTTGTTAATGGTTTTGGCATATTGAACATGCATCAGACATCTTGGCAGGCTCTGCCATACGGGTGCTATACTCTCATTACCTTGTGGGGGCTCTCTCAGAGGGGTGGGTAGAATATTCATGGTAATTTGGAGGTAAATCGCGCGGTCGTGCACAACAGGGAAAGCTGGTATCTGCTCTGCCGGGTGTATCTGTGTCTGTGGCTCAAGCATTCTTGGGCTTGAAGTACTATCCTCTGAACGCCGGGTCTCTGAAGGGTGGGTCCTTGTAGGCTGGGTTTCTGACAAGCCAGGCTGGAGACTGGCTTAATCTCTTGGGTGGAGATCTTACCAGCTGTGGAGTGTGGATGGTGAAGATCGCTGCCAGCAAGGTGTGGGGGGCTCGTGGGGTTCCTCTGAGGCTCTATCGGTATGGTAGAGCAAATAAGTATTTAAAATTGTTCGGGTCTGGGTCCTCAGATACTCCTGTTGGTGGTTGGGTACAGAGGCTGAAGGGAATTTGGTGCTGTGGGATGTGGGTGGAGTATTCAGGGGGGGTGTCTTAGGGTGGGAAAGAGAAGGACTGACTTGATTCTCAATGGTTGCTGTTTATCTCTCTCTCTCTTTTTTTTTTTTTTTTTTTTTTTTGCTTTTTTGGGTCACACCGGCAATGCTCAGGGGTTTCTCCTGGCTCTGCACTCAGGAATTACTCTTGGTGGTGCTCGGGGGACCATATGGGATGCTGGGGATCGAACCCAAACCAGCAAGGGCCGGCCGCGTGCAAGGCAAACACCTTACCTGATGGGCTATCACTCCAGCCCCTCTCTCTCTCTCTCTCTCTTTTCTCTTTTTTTTTTTTTTTTTTTTTTTGGGTTACACTCAGCGGCACTCAGGGGTTTCTCCTGGCTCTACACTCAGGAATAACTCCTGGCGGAGCTCGGGAGACCATATGGGATGCCGGGATCAAACCCGGGCCGGCACAGGCGGGCGCGTGCAAGGCAAACACCCTACCGCTGGTCTATCGCTCTGGCCCCTATCTTTTTTTTTTTTCTTTTTTAGGGTTCACTCCCAGCGACACTCAGGGGCTACTTCCTGGCTCTTTGCTTCAGGAATTATTCCTGGCGGTGCTAGGGATTGGTCGCTGTTTAAAAGGTGAGATATACAGAGTAAAAGCATGAATGCTGGGAACTGGAACTGTGAGTGTAGTGCCTGGAGTGTCCACTAATTAGGGACGGTCTTGGAGAGCTGCAGTGTGCATTTCTGTGATCTGAGTTCCTGAATCATTTCTTCCAATAACTGTCTTGTGTTCACTTAATAACCAGTATGACGAGTGCATGTATACAGTGAGCATGTAAGTTACTACTGAGATGCCCAAAGGAACCCTTTTTTTTTCCCCCAAGGGAACCCTTTGGGAAGTGCATATGACTGCTTCTTAACTATGCTTGTTTGTGGTCTTTTTCTGTTTTCAATTCTTATTTTATTCAGGGACCTTACAAAGTTTTTTTTTTTTTTTGGTTGCACCTGGCGACGCTCAGGGGTTACTCCTGGATCTGCACTCAGGAATTACTCCTGGTGTTGCTCGGGGGACCATATGGGATGCTGGGGATCGAACCCAGGTCGGCCAGAGTGCAAGGCAAATGCCCTACCCGCTGTGCTATCACGCCGGCCCCTTACAAAGTTATTTACGTTTGAGTTTTGACATCACTGACCCTGCTAGCAGTGTCACTTCCCTCTACCAGTGTTCCCAGATTCTCTCTCCTACCCGTTTTTTTAACTGCCAGCTGCCATCTTGACGGGCTTTTAAGTTTGGTTATTAACATATGGATCTTGTGATCTCAGTGTCGTTCACTCTGTTGTTTGGACCCCACCAGTAATGTCAACTTTTCTCTACCAGTGTTCCCAGATTCCCTCTCCTACCCCCTTGTTTACCCCCAGGTCCCATCTTGACGGGCTTTTATTAAGTTTGGTTATTAACGTGGGTCTTGCTATCTCAGTGTTGTTCACTTTGTTGTTTGGATATTTAGCTCTGTCATTCCTTAGCACCACTGGTGGACGTGAATTCCTTTGACCTTTGTCCCCATTGCTTCTCATCTTTCTCTTTTCCCTTTTCCCTGCACTCTATACCCAGGAATATCAGGTCACAAAACCCAGCTAGTGTTAAGAGTACATGATTTCCACCACTACAGAGAACAAAGTATTTCTTGTGGTTATCATAAAAGAAACAGATGTCCCTTTACATCATTTGGGAGTATAGGTGCTGTTTATCTATATCTTGTTTCTTATACATACCAGAAACAGGATGTAATGAGAGAAAGGGCAAGGGTCAGCAGTTACTAATTGGGCAGGACATAAGCAGGCGGAAGTGCTCTGAAGGCTAAGTGTCTGAAAGGATAACCCGTGGGAGGAGGTGTAACTGCAGGGATGCAGGTGTTAGCCCCAGCATGGCAAATTGTTGTCCAGTTCTGCTTGTAGAGACAGCATCACCAGAAGAATCTGTTCTGTGAGCTTCCCAGGCAGTGTTCATTTTCTGGTTCTGCCTTGGGAACAAAGCAGTGTCCATTAGACTCCATCTTTGGACAGCTTTATCCCAACATCTCCCCCTTTTTGTTTTGGCTGCAAATTGGTAAACAAGCTGAGAAGCCTGTTGGGCCATAGCCCATTTTTTATATTTATTGAACTTACAATATAAAATAGTTCACAAAGGATCTTTATGTATTGGGTTTGAATGCCCTGTTTGGCTAGGGCTTCTATGACCGCCTCAGTCTCCACAGAATCAAAAGGGAGATGGGGCGATAGTTTTTTAATCAATAAACATGAGACAGAGTGGCATCTTGTACTCCCTACAAACCTCAATGAGCTTGGTTACCGTGTGGATATGGTTGATCGTGCTGAATCCTTTTCGGAAGCCAGCTTGCTCACATGGTTGTTCTTCATCTAATGTTCTGCCAATCCTGTTCAGGATGACTCGAGTGAACAGTTTGTAGATGATGGACAACAGGCAGATGGGGCGATAGTTGCCAATTTCGTGAATGTCTCCTTTCTTGAACAGTAGAACTGTCCTGCTGGTTTTCCATTGGGAGGCACACCTACATTCAGACAGGTAGTGTGTAAAGAGTCGAGCCAGTGTATTGATGAGAACTGATGGCAGATTCTTCATGTTCGGGTTTATCTTGTCTGGGCCTGATGCTGTTCCTTTCTTAGCCGACGAACTGGCATGTCGGATTTCAGAAGGGAGAACGTTGGGAATGACATATCCATCCTGCGGAATTTGTGATTCAGGGATTATGTTAAGAGGAGTACAATAATTTTGCAATAAGGAAATAATAGTGAATAGCTCATTCTTTTGCACCGACTGATAAAGAATTTGTAATACCACATCATGAGTCATATCAGTATAAGCTGCTCTTCCATCCTTGGAAGCCTCAGTAAAGAAGGTTGCAGTGACATCAATAGGTTCTAAACAAACCATGTCTGGCCACATCCAATTATTTAATTGTAAAAACTGAAATAACTTTAACTTTATTTTTGAAAGGTATTATATATTAAGCCCAAGTAACTGGCACAAGCTACTTGTCGATCTTCATCTTTCCCACAGGGCTTGTACCTTTTCTTTATCATATTTGACAATAATTTCTCTAGGATCAAAGCCAGAAAGCTGAAGACCTGTACTAAAAACTGTAGTGGTTGAAAAATGCTAGTGCAGAATTATCAAAGAGAATGGTTTAGACTTTACAATGCGATTTAATCGGAGTGAATTCACCCTTTGCTAAATGAACTGAAGCGCCAGGGATGCTTGGGGGTGAGTTGACGGGGCTTAGCATCACCCTCAAGTGTAAGCAAAGAGAGATGCCAAAGCACATAAGTGAGAATGCCCAGGAGGGGCGTAGCCAATGAATATTACCTAGTAACTGTTGAAAGTCATTTAAAGTTTTTAAGTTATCTTTTCTGATTTGCACCTTTTGTGGAATTACAGCAGTATCATTAATCATTTGACCTCAATTTTCCCAAGGCACTGAGTGCTGAATCTTTTCCTTGGCTGTTTTTAAGCCCCAATTTTGTAATTCAGTGACAGTAAGAGAATAAACATTTTGCAGATTAATTTCAGGAGGAGCCAACAAGAGCATATCATCCATGTAGTGGATGATTTTGCATCTGGATATTTTTTACGCATAATTACCAAGGGTTGATTGACAAAAATATTGACACATAGTAGGTCTGTACATCATGCCTTGAGGCAAAACTCTCCAATGATATCTTCTGTTGGGTGTCTCAGTATTTGTTGATTGGTTAGTAAACACAAGTTTTCTCTATCCTGCTCAACTAGGGAATAGTAAAAAAGTAATCTTTTAAACCATGGTAAGACTCCAGTTTTTTTGGTATCATAGCAAGATTAGGAAGGCCAGGCTGCAGGGGGCCTGTGGATCCCATACATTTATTGACCTGGCGTAAATCTGTAAACATTCTCCATTTACCTGATGTCTTTTTTATTACCCAAACTGGAGGATTCCAAGGGCTAGAACTTGGACAATGTGACTGAATATGAGCTGATGTTCCACTGATTCTTGCAAGCAGTTAACTTTGCAGTGGTCAAGGGCCACTGCTCAACCATTCTGGCTCGGTGTTGATGCAGGTGAGGCAGAAGCAGTGGTGGCTGGTCTCTGTGTTCAATCGCAATTCCCGGTTCTTCGATATATTTTCAACAATGAAAATATTGAATAAGTAAAAGATGCTCTGACTCAGAATTAGAAAGTAGAAAAGTTTATTGGAAGGTAGAGGAGAGGACTAGAGTTAAAGTGAGGGGTCTTGTGTAGGCTCTTTTCAAGACCTTTTGCATTATTATCAACCAAATATTACAGAGAATGCCATAATCTTCAGGGTGGTCTGGCTGGTTTGGGTCTTTCCTGCTATCTGCCCTCAGGTATTGATTATTATCTTAGTCTTGTGACTCCTAGTTCCAGACAGAATTGTATGGTCCTGGGAAACCAGGAATGTTAAAGATAGGGCCTTGGGACGGAGTAATAGTCCAGCGGTAAGGCGTTTGCCTTTGCGGTCAGCCCATGCTGGCCCAGGTTCTTGATCCCCGGCATCCCATGTGGTCCCCTGAGCACTGCCAGGAAGTAATTCCTGAGTGCAGAGCCAGGAGAAACCCCTGAGCATTGCAGGGTGTGACCCAAAAAAGAAAAAAAGAAAGATAGGGCCTTAGGATGAGGTGGGGTAGGTCAATGGGGACAAATGGAACTGTTGGCTAGGAGGAACTGTGGGCTTCTCTCTGGTTGGCAAGGGGAAACTGAGGCTTCCTCTTTCATTCCCCCTCTCAGAGATGAAACCCGACTGCAGAGAGGAAATGGGACGAGTCAGTTTGGCTACTTCCTGCTGGTTTGGGGCGGAGACAGGGGTCCAGTGCAGTCAAGGTATCTTGAGGGAGCTGCTCAGAGGAGGAGCCATGATACACGCCCTCCCATCCCCATCTGCGGTTCCATGTTGACCATCATCTGTAGTTTTATGGCTTCCAATCTGGAAGAGACAAACCTGACCAGAAGATTAAATAAGCAGGGTCCCAAAGATTAATAACAGTAAAATTACAACAACGGGTCCCAATAGTGGCAAGAACCAAGTAGACATCCCACTAAGCTAGCAGACCTGCAACGCAAAAGATAGCAGGAATTACGTTTTGCAGGTACTTTCCTCTTAAATAATAGTCGATTTTCATCTGGCTCAAGGTGTACTGGGGGGTCTAGGCTTACTGTTTCCTCAACTCTGAGAGTTGCATTGTCAGGTACCACTTCTTGACTCGGTGTGGTGTACCCAGGAATCCATACTGTTGCTTTGATGGCTGTTGGGGTAGACAAGAGAGGACAGTGTAGGGCCCCTCCCATGTCGGGGAGAGTGAGGTCCCAGTTGAGGGAAGGGTTTTGATTAAGACCATGTCACCACGGGTTAAAGAAATGGTACCCTGATGACCTGGGGAGCCCTTCCTGACAAACTTTTTTAGACCACTGCTGGAACTTAGCCAAATTGATCACTTCTTGGGTCACTTCTTGGGTGGCTCAAGCCATGAGAAAAAATCATTAGTAAAGGAATAGTCTCCCCATATAACTTCTCATAGGAACTCAGTCCCTAATCGCCAGGAATATTTCTTATTCTAAGTAGGGCACTGGCAGCAGGGTGACTCATGGCAATTAAGTGTCCAAGAGAGCTTCCTGAGGTGCCTTTTAGTATATCATTAGCCTTTTCTACCTGGCCCAGAAGACTGAGGCCTCCACGAGTAGTGGAGATGGAACTGGATTCTAAGCTTGGGAAATACCCTGTGTCACTGCAGATTTAAATCCTGACCTGTTATCTGATTGCAGTCCCTGGGGCCAGCCAAACCTAGGTATTATTTCATGAATGAGGTGTTCTGATCTCTTCCCAGCCTTCTCAGATCTACAGGGAAAACCTTCGACCAGCCTGTAAAAGTGTACTGCCAGACTAGCAGATGTTGCAATCCTTGGGACTTAGGCATACGGTAAAAATCTAACT
>JAJIBD010026854.1:0-32308 GCA_021461705.1 Cryptotis parvus
CCAGCTCGTCCTCTCTTTTCCTCACATGAAGGGATTTCAGGAGCTGAGGTGATGAAGCCGGACCGTTTTCACTGAAACTTTATTTAGAAAGCTGTCAGGGAGAGGAAGGGAGACGTGCACGTTGAAGAGGGCATTGGTTTCTCCAGAGCGGAAAAGGTTAAGAAACGGCAAGGAAACAGGACACAGGTTCAGAGCCCGGGCTGAACGACGAGACCCACGCGGCTTTACGCACTTCTTCCAAACAGATTTTTCTGAAGCTTTGCACACATACAAGTTAACCTGATTTAAAATTTTTAATTAATTAAACGTTCCTGCTGTCACAGGAAAGCCTTGCACTGTCAGTGGTCTCAGAATCTCCTGGATTCTGCTGTAGCTTCTTCCCTGCGGGTCAGCTCTTCTCTGGATTGTGCCTCAGTTTCTCCATACAGAGCTCAGGATCTGTCATCCTGAGAAGGAATGTGATCGCTTTCCTTGCCTTTGGACTGCCTTAGTATTGGGCCGTCTCTGCTTACATTATTATTACTGTTTCCCAAAGAGTAATAATAACTCGAGATGAGAGTCTTCTACTGAGACTATACCACCTACACGGCAAAGCCTGGCAAGCTACCCGTGTTTTACTAACTTGTTATGCCCAAAACTAGTAACAATTATGGACCTCAGTTCCATGACCTGAAGAATGGTTTCGGGCTCCTTTCTTTCCTGGAGCAAGCAGATGCCGTTGGGTTATACTTGCTTGTGACAGGACTAATGTAGATGTTGCTAGTGCCCACTCGAACAAATCGATGAACAATGGTAAGACAGTGATACAGTGAATATTGTTTCTTATTAACAAAATTAAATAAAATTTTTTATTATTATTATAAATCACTGTCTTCCCGTTCATCATCGATTGGCTCGAGTGGGCACCAGTAACACTCCTCTATGTCCTGTCTCATGCTAGTAGGGCCCAAGGGCACCTGCTTGCTCCAGGAACATAAAGAGTCTCAAACCATTCCATCAGGTCATGGGAATGAGATCTAAAACTATATTGTTTATTATTCTGGTGCACACACACACACACACACACACACACACACACACATATATATAAAGAGAATATTTAGGCATATAGGGGAAATTAATTCAGTGAATACTTAGGCATATATATACGGAAAATTAAAGCAGTATAGAGAGAAGTCTGCTGTATTAAAAAATAAACTCAAAACTGTCATAAATTCTCAGATGTGTAGTCAAAGACCTCTAGGGTTTTTTTTTTGGGGGTGCACACCCTGCTTTGCTCTATGCTCAGAAATCACTCCGGGGGTAGGGAGTGGGGGACCATATGTGGGGCCTGAGACTGAGTCCAGGTCAGTTTTTTGACTGCAAGCACGGCAAGCTCCTTCCCTGCTCTATTATATCTCAGGCTCAAAGTGGTATGTAGCCACTTCTCTTCTTGGCATCTCTTTCATTTCTAAAAAGGAAAGTGAATCTCTGAAGTTCATAAGACCCGATGCAATGTAAGGTTTACTTGGTAAAGAACCAAAGTTCCACTTACTTTATATTGGAGCTTGTATTACTTTTATAGTGGAGTTTATATTATTCCAGTTAATAAGAAGTGAAATGAAAGGATTGTGCCATAACTTTTGGTAATAAGAATATAAATATTCTTCTTACCATAGTTTGGCCATAGAAAAATAGTAAGTAATTATAACCTACAGTGTTATTTCAAAATGTTGGTAATTACTGCATGTCTTGTCCTCAAGAAGAGTAATATTTAAGGTGTTAGAACCCTCAGAAGTGCTCAGTGGTCACTCCTGGCAGTGATAGGGGACATATAGGGTGCAAGGGATCAAGCCTGGATTAGCTGCATGCAAAGCAAATGACTGTACTATTGCTGTGGTCGAAAAAGAGCCGTCTATTAAAATTATTCTTGTCAGTGGGACGTTTGCTAGTGTAAGGCAAGTTTCTAACTACTTCTACATATAGAAAACATTACCCTTGCCCACCCCCAAATATGTTAAATCGCCTTGTAGTAAAGTGAGCAGGTGATCAATATGGAAGTCATCATAAGGTGAACAGTACTGGAAGGTTATTCAACCCAGAAAAAAAATCAAACACATGATAATGCCCAGAGAGTTGCTGTGCATTCTGACTGTACTCCACTCACCTGGAGAGGATGTTGGGAAAACATGACTCATGTTTTCCCAACATATTAGGAGAGAAACTCACCAACATCTCAAATTAAAGATTCTCCTCATGATTAGAGCTGTGTCCAAACATGACTAATGATGGCCAATGAGGTCCTCTGAAACGCTGAATGAGCACTGGAAAAAATACTCTTTTTCTTTGAAGTTTTACTATTAAAGGGGAAAATTATCCTTTTGAAAAAAACATTCTTACCATAAAGCAGCATCTGTGATGAAGAATATCAGTAATAAAAGGATGACTTCACTGACAGCGTATTTTTTCTTTTACGTTTCCTTCCTTCCTTCCTTCCTTCCTTCCTTCCTTCCTTCCTTCCTTCCTTCCTTCCTTCCTTCCTTCCTTCCTTCCTTCCTTCCTTCCTTCCTACCTTCCTTCCTTCCTTCCTTCCTTCCTTCCTCCCCCTCCCTCCCTCCCTCCCACCCTCCCTTCCTCCCTCCCTCCCTCCCACCACCTTCCCTCCCTCCCTCCCTCCCTTCCCCCCTCCCTTCCTTCCTTCCTTCCTTATTACTCCTTCCTCCTTCCTTCCTTCTTCCTTCCTCCCTCCCTACCTTCCTCCCTCCCTCCCTTTCCTTCCTTCCTTCCTTCCTTCCTTCCTCCCTCCTCTTCCTTCCTCCCTTCCTTCCTTCCCCTCCTCCCTCCCTCCCCTCCCTCCCTTCCTCCCTCCCTCCCTCCCTTCCTCCCTCCCTTCCTTCCCTTCCTTCCTTACTTCCTTCCTTCCTCCTTCCTTCCTTCTTCCTTCCTCCCTCCCTACCTTCCTCCCTCCCTCCCTTCTTTCCTTCCTTCCTTCCTTCCTCCCTCCTCTTCCTTCCTTCCTTCCTTCTTCCTCCCTCCATCTCTCCCTCCCTCCTCCCTCCCTCCCTCCCTCCCTCCCTCCCTCCCTCCCTCCCCCCTCCCTTCCTTCCCTTCCTTCCTTCCTTCCTTCCTTCCTTCCTTCCTTCCTTCCTTCCTTCCTTCCTTCCTTCCTTCCTTCCTTCCTTCCTTCCAAAAGGGCTTTTGTAACCATTTGTAAGGTTACATACAAAAAGATGCTTGGGTCTTACTTTTTGGCTCTGAGCTCAGGGATCAGGCCAGGCAGGGCCTGGAGGACCAATGGGATGCTGGGATTGAACCTGGGTTGACTGTATGCAAGACAAGTGTCCTTTCTACTGTACTAGCTCTTTGGCTGCATTAAGTTCTTAGGTTTTTTTTAACTGGAGCCCTTTCTGTACCAGAGGACTTCAGCAGTCCCTTGGTCATCAATCGCAACAAATGTCAAATCAAGTTGTCCTCAATGTCCTTTCAATTTTAGTTCAGCATGGCGGGGTTTATATTTAGAATGGGAGCATCTGTTATATGACAAGTAAGGAGCTGACATTAAGGGAGATTTTTAATATATTCTTCTTAAAGGCAATTTAACCACCAATATTTTGGAACTAATTCAATGCTTTCTTCTTCATGACTATAGCTCAGGCAGTTATAGAAGGAATGCCTCTGTGTGTCCATTTAGTGTTCTTTATTTTGAACTGTCTTGAGCTCACTGGAGGTAAATGATAAATCAAGGACATTAACTTTCAATAAGCTTGCAACGTTATGGATGCAATTCTGGTAAATACAAATGACTTGCTTCATTTTTAACATCCACCAACACCCCCTCAGCATGGAGAGAAAGATGCAAACAGAATTAAGTCAATTCAAATGCCTGCATGACCTTGAAGCTTAGTATTGCTTCTAATTAACTTTTGTGCGCCGATTCCCGCAACTCTTCCTATCTAGTTATAAAAAACCCTACTTGTCTTTATTCTGGTTTTGAAAACATCCTTCAAAAGGAAAATTATTCCAATCCTAAGAAATCTGAGTTTCAAGTTAACAACTTTCTTAATAAATGTTTTCACCATCACTGGCATTATTATTTAAGACCTAGGACATATCTCTCATCAAAACAGAAGACATATTTTGTTTGTTTTGCTTCTTGGACAGGCACACCAATGTAAACAAACCATTCCTAGAGTGGTTTCAGGGATTCACAGTGTTACTCAAGGACCATGAGGACCTGGGAATTAAGCCCAGATTCTCAAATCTCTGATCCAGAGGTAATTTTTAAATGTGTGATTTTTTTAACACACATACTTTTTTTTACCAGTAAAGTGCAACAAACACCACCAGCCTCTATCAGTTGAGGACTCCTTTATAATACATACAAATGGAAAATAGTTCAGAAAATTTCAAACTTAGAGCAAGTTTTACATTACGATATATAGTTTGTAGTTATTATCTAGTTCTGAGATCAGAAAATGCTTAAAACTAAAATTAATGCTGATGAAATGAGAAATGACTCAAGTCCATTAAGAAGCTCTAGGTAAAAATGTAAGCTACTATTCACTTAACATTTCCTTTAGAGACAAGGAGTTATATTAATTTATTTGATTGAAACAAAAAACTGTGTAAAGTTTCCCCCTCACTGCTTTTTTTATTTTTATTTATTTAAACTTATTTTCATCTTACTTCATTTTAAAATTTGTCCTCATTTTCCTCTTCACCATGCATCTCACTAAATTTTATGCCTCAGGTGGTCTTTAAAAGACTGGCATGGGAAATTAACATTACAATGTAAGGGAATTGTACTTTTTTCTAGTAACTGAAGCATATACCTCATTTGGAGTTAAGCATAAGAAGATAAAAAAGAAAAGTGAGGACTGTTTTTCTTATTCTTGGCCCTTAAATGAAGTAGCTTTAACTACAGCAACTCAGTGTTAAGAAATAATAAAAATTGGAAAGATTTTTTTTAAAAAGTCATCCAGTATTTTGTTCTTTCTGGATTGATGGATAGATAGTATGCAGGTTAAGGTGCTTATCTTGCATTCGATAGACCCCCAAGTTTAATGTTTGGCACCACTTATGATCCTTAGAACATCACCAGGAGGATTCCCTGAGCACAGAGTAAGGAATAAGTCCTGAGCACAGCTGGGTAAAACCAAAAACCCCTGTCCACCCCAAAGAAAACCAAAATAAATGCTGCAAGCACTGAGCTGCACTTTGACTTTGAGAGCATGCTGGAACACTAAGAGTCCCTCAAACCACATCTTTCCTCTCACCCATGAAATATTTTGACACCCTCACTCTAACATACAGTGCAGGGAGACAGGTTGCAAATAGAGAAAGGAGTAACTAAAACATAGAACTTGGCATTGAGGACTGCCTGCACAGCTGGGATATGGGATGCTGAACCAGAGAGGAGGAATCAGCCAAGGAGCTCCCAAAGGCTATATGCTTTTCCTCTTTGCCTTCCCTGCTAAGACCTAAGCTATGCATACACAAGGGAAGATTAGTAAAGGCCTTCAAGCGAGGATCACTGGGATGCTGGAGTGTTGGGCAGATGTTTCACAAGCATATATAGTATTGAGGAGATAGAGTGTAATACCTAAGCCCAGAGAGAGAGAGAGAGAGAGAGAGAGAGAGAGAGAGAGAGAGAGAGAGATCTAGGTAGGAAGAGGGTAGCCTAGCCACAAGGATCATGCCAAGCTTTAAGGGACAAAGTGTCACAGACTTACCATGTGGCATGAAACCAATATTGACAAGATGGCAGTGATCTGCCAGTAATATTATAACTATTTCCTCCATTGTGTTCAATACCTTAAAAAAAGGAAGAAAAAGTGACAGGTAATCAGGAGGGGAAAAGATTAAGCAGCAGCTTAAGTAGAATAATCAAGATAGTAATGTGAGCAAGAACAATCATCCAGTTAACTACAATTACATGTTAAAGATGACTGAGCAGCACAGAAAAAAATAAGAAAACTGAAGAACATCTGTTAGGGTCCGGGGTTGCAAGTCCTTAGGAATCACAAAGAATCTAGCCAGTAATACAAAATGCAAGCAGAGTTTATTAAGCCAGCGAGCTGGGGTTAAGCTTTTAGGCTTGCAAACCAATTGAGATCCTGAGTAAGGGGAAGCTTCAGATTATATAGTCACTATTTGTGTCATAACCTGCACAAACTTAAATTCAAAGAAGAACATGATTTAAAGAAAGACATCAGTCAAGTTGAACAAACAAGTTCTATTGATATGTCCGGGATGTTTTTTTTTCTTTTTTGGGTCACACCCGGCAACGCTCAGGGGTTTCTCCTGGCTCTGCACTCAGGAATCACTTCTGGCGGTGCTCGGGGACCATATGGAATGCCAGGGATCGAACCCAGGCCAGCATGGGCCAGTCGTGGTGCAAGGAAAACACCCTACCCGCTGGACAGTCGCCTCCGCCCCGATGTCCAGGGATGTTTTAAACGTCAGTATGCCCTGCCTGCACCCCAGCGGTTTCTTGATAATACGAGGGGCAGTGAAACTGTTACTTTTCAAGGCTGCTGGGCTCAGCCTGCCCAGGTATTCTTTTTAAGGATGAATGGGCGGTGATGACATGCCCTTGGTAACTTTCCGCAGCTTCCAGCATCATGGAGGCCCCATGGCTCGTTGAACCAGCCTCTTGCTGTTTCCTCACCTAACACATTAAGCAAGAGAACATTAAATGGAGCTACTCAGATTGCAAAATTCCTCTCCTTGAGCTTTCAAGATTCCTTTATCCCAAAACCTTGGAGACAAATTTATAACATACCATTATCCCCATGCACCCAGATGAGTAAAAAAACAAGATAAAATTGATAGTTGGAAAATGACTCAAAATATTGAAACTCACCTGCTTTTCAAACTGCTCATCAAGGATGTTTCCTTCCATGATCACTCTATTTTCTCTGTCTGGTTTCCTGGTGCCAGATACTCAGCTCTAGCCTCACCCATTGAAGGCACCTGCTTTTGTTGTAGGCAGGCAGACAGGGGGAACCACATGGCAATAAAATTCCTAAAGAAGAAGAAATCCAGAGCCACACCTGACTGAAAACTGAAACCAAACTTGACAAGACCACTATCAACAATAGGCCCTGTGGGAAAGGAAGGCCAAAGGAAATGTGTGAAGCCCATAGGCCACTGACTCTTTCACAGAAGACTCAAAAAGCATTCCAGTCAAAGAAGACCACTCCCAAAGTCTACTTCCCTTAGCAATGGCCCTAGCAACCTAGGTTGAAGCCCCCATATGGGAGTAACTTAGGGAGAAATCTATAAAAGCCGTCCTGACCAAAGGACAGCAGGCACATGCTGCATGGATACACATGCTGCCTGAGCCCATGTGGCTGTGTGGTGCCCGAGCATGTGTGTTGCCTGCATCTCCCCTCTTGAGATGTGTACTCTCTCTTACGTGCTCTCTGTGTTTGGAGTAGCTCGCGCCTCCCTTGAGTGTGCTACTCTCTTTCTTTCTCTCTTCTTCTCCCCTCCCCCTCTCCTAAAAACCTCCTTAATAAAACCTGTTTTACTTCACTGCTCTTCGACTCCTGAAAATTCTTTTTCTGTGAGGAAGACAAGAACCCTGAGGCATCCCTGGGTAAGGCCTAGGACTGACTTTCCTGTCCTGCAAAGAGCAATTCCTCGCTGTAGCCTGAGTCCGTGGCTCCCCCGAGAAATCTCTGGTGGTGGGGATCAACTCCGTGCCAGGTGTGGCTTGAAGGCCACCTTGTGGGGCTGGTGGGGCTTAGGCCCACACCGTGCAGGGACTTATCGAGATTATCAGTCCTAAGCCTGCCCAGCAGGTCCCGGGTGGCAGAGGCGGCTGGGGAGAAAGCCGACCATCTCTCTCTCCTTCCAGCCTCACATAAGCCACCCGTGGGGCCCACCTGCATCACTTTTACTCCATGTCCTGTTTTCAAATCATTAAAACCATGGTATTTAAATTCTGGTAAATGCTTTTCTCCCCAATGAACTAATAAGTTCCACATTCATCCTTTACCTGCAAACTCGGCCCATAAGTAAACTTTGGAAAGAGACAACAAAGGAAAACTGAGCTACAGTTCAGCCACCCTGCAGGGACAAGACCTGTGTTTTCCCAGGTAGAGAGATAGAAGAGTGGGGGGGAGGGGGCTTTGCCTTGCACGCGACCCACCTGAGCTTAATTTGGCACCCAATAGGGTCCCTCAAACCCACCAAGAGTGATTCCTGAGCACAGAACCAGAAGTAAGCACTCCACACCACTGTGAGTGGCCCAACAAGCCAACAATTAAAAAAATAAAGAGATCACTGTCAGGGATGCTGTCGGGATCCCCAACAATGCCAGGAAGCGAGTTCCCTTCTACCTCCTAAGCTGGCGGGGAATGGATGAAGACTCAGGAATCGATGCAGTTTGAAAAGGCTTTTCTTATCATAGGTTCAGGCATACAAATCCACAATAGGAAAAAACCCTGTGCTTAGGATTCCTGGTTAGAACCCCAGCCACGTGTAGGACAAAATAGCGGCCACCACATGTAAAGGCCCTGTAAAGAGGAGACAAAGACAAGACTCCCAAGAAGGGCACGAGCTCACAAAGAGAGAGCCCAAAAGAGAGCATGAGAGAGGAAGCAGGCTAGTTTTATACCCCTGCAACTCAGACCTCCCTCCCACTATTATGGAAAGCAGGGAGGGTCAAATGCCCTCAGGTAATTTCTCCCCAGCACCTCACCTAGGCCCTTTTATCTGCTAATGTCTTGAACCAAGATCTGCCTGGAAAAGCCTTTATAGGGTAGAGAAGGGTGTTTCCCGAGATGGCTTGTCTCTGTACCAAAGTCTAATACTAGTACCAGTTAAATATTTCTCCAAGCCTTCACAAGTCTCGCCTACTTCACGGTAGTTTTGTATTTTAGTTGCCTTTGCATTATCAGGGAGCCATGCTTGCTTGCTTGGAGGCAAAGAGCATTTCTCTCTGATCTAATTATTTAGGGATCCAACGTGGCCAGGCAAATATGCTGGTAAGATCTAGCTAGTTCCACGATGATTGTGGTAGCATGCGAGAATATTTATTTATTTATTTATTTATTTATTATTTTATTTTTTTTAAATTTTTTTATTTTTAAAATTACAAAGATATACAATTAAAAAGTTCATATTTGGGTTTTGGTCAAACAGTGTTGCAGCACCCATTCCGCCACCAGTGCCCATCTCCCACCACCAACGTCCCCAGTTCCTCCCCCTCCCCCAGCCCTGCTCCATGGCAGGTTCTTGATTTCTTTCCATTTCTCTCTCTTTCTCTCTTCCTTTCCCTCCAGACTATGGATTACAGAACATACATCAAAGGGCCGCCATGTGTATCCTCTTGCCTCTATTTAATGCTCAGTTCCGTGGCCAGGCAAATATGCTGGTAAGATCTAGCTAGTTCCACGATGATTGTGGTAGCATGCGAGAATATTTATACCAGTTAGTACAGAATACATGGTCAGATAAACTGCCACTAGACCACCCCCTTATCTACGAAGTGATTTGCAGTCGGCAATTCAGAGCAGATGCAGAGGCTCTTAGAGGAGTCCTGCAATGGATCACATATACCCAAGACGATGCCACTTGCTCAGGGGACTTCAAGTGGGTTTTGTGTGCAGGGGCGCTGGGTCCAGGGTTTCCCAGTTTTTTCCAGGTTTCCCAGGTGGGTGTTGAAGCAAGATGTCCTGGGTGTCTCACCAGAGCACACCCCACTAAGTGGCCATTATTCAATCACTGCTCTTCCATCTCACCTGCCCAGCATCTGAAAGCAATGCAGGCCCCAGTGTGCACAAGAGGAGAGGTTGCTGTTAGGTAAGCGAAATGGCAGGCAGGTTCAATGAGCCAAAGGGCTTCCGTGTTGCTGTGAAGTTACTAAGAGCTCAGGCATCACCCTCATTAGGCCTTGGGAAGGACATCTGGGCAAAAGAAAACAGCAGCCTATCTGTGGTATCTATGGGAACTGCTCAAGCGCTGGCAGGGCATTCTAACATTTAGAGCATCATAAGACATATCAAAATAACTTGTCTGTGCAACTTGAGTTGTGTTTCACCTTCAGTTATGTTTTTCTTTAAATTTAAGTTTGCAGGCTATGACACTAATAGAGGCTATATAATCTATAGCTTCCCCTTACTTGGGGTCTGGCTTTGGCCTTCCTGCCTAAAAGTATGACCCCAGCTAGTTGACTTAATAAACTCTGCTTGCGCTTTGCATTACTGGCTGGTTTCTTTGTAATTCCTTAAAAACTTGAGACTCGAACCCTAACAGTGCGTGGGCCCTGCAGTGCGCCCTCGACCTCAGCATTCCAAGTTGTTTCTGGGGGGCAGCAGGAGGGTCTCCCCCAGGGCACAGCTGTGGCTAAAGACAATGGACCTGCTGTCGTTGTCTGTTGTGGAAGGTCAGAGCTGCAGCATTGGGACAGCCTCAGTAAGGACCCGGACCCTGGGCCAAGCCCTTGGCCTCCTGGGTGCCTGGAGGAGAGGGAGGACCTGTGTGAGAATCGCGACTGCAAACACCCTTTTGTGAGGTTTGTGCTGCCTCCCTATGGCTCCAGGCTTGGCTGATTTCTCTGGGTGGCTGGTTTGGGTTTTCTGTGTATGTCCTGAACCTTCTCCTGCCTCTTAGAGGAGCTGGACAGTGCGCTCTTGGCTCCACTTGCGCCAGGCCCAACCTGGTAGATGAGGGACCTGAGGGACCATGGAACCAGAGATGGAAACCAGGCACCTGGGCCTGGGTCTGTGAGAGCCATTGATGGAGGATGCCAGGGAACTCTTGGGCCTGGGGTTCCCTCTGGTGGTGCTTTTGCTGAAGACCTTGAGTTGAGGTTTGTGTATTTGTTGGGGGTGGCAGGCAATGACTTTGTTTCACCAAGTCCCATAGTGTTGGAACAATTAGACCTGCAGGAATATTGTATTGGGTTCAGAGGAATTGTTCTTTTTCTCTCCTCTTCTCTCTCTCTCTCTCTCTCTCTCTCTCTCTCTCTCTCTCTCTCTCTCTCTCTCTTTGCATTTTCTACTGCCACCTTCCCCTCCATGGACTAAGACTTGAAGAACTTCCAACAAAAGCATTTTCAGGCAGTCAGGCAATGCGCGCCTCTGTATTATGTGTCTGCTTTCCGGATTCATTCATTCTCTTAGGTTTGTTTCTCTCTAAATCCATCCCCCCACCTCCCAATTATTGTCCATTTCAAATTGATGTTTTACCTATGAAGGGATCCTGGTTCCCTGATGAACAGATAATTTAGTTTCTTTATCCCCAGAAGCCTGGAGGTCAGGTCCAGGCACAGGAATCTTGTTAGCTCAGAACTCAGGAGCACACACAGTCTGCAGGGAGCACCTGGCTGGGTCCATGGACTCATGACTGTGTGCCCAGAGGTCCAACAGAGTGATTCATATTCATCCATTAATCTTTTTGTTTCGTTTTGTTTTGTTTGGGGCTACACCTGGTAGCCCAGACCTACTCTGGCTCTGCACTCAGGAATACTCCTAGAGGTGTTGGGGAACCATATGGGATGCCCAACCTAAGAAACCATGGAAGTCTTAGCTACATGCAAAGTCAAAGGCTCTTCAACCAAGGTGACTATATGTCCAGACCCAACCGCAAGCAGTGTTTACATTTGAAGAAAGGTCCCCTTAGAAGTTTTGATACCTTGACTTAAATAAGATTAAGCTGGGTTTGACAAAACAACAAATCTCTAGAAAAGGCTTAACATGTCTTACCCTCTTGGTTATCATCATTTTTTAATTTCTTGTAGCTGAAGGTTTATTTCTAGCCATTCAATTCTACTCCATGGGTTTGAGTGTCTGCTTTTATTCTAATTCTATGCTGCTTTGGATTGCTGCACTTTGATACTGTAAAGCTGGGGAACACGATGCTTAGATTTCTTTATCAAGGAGTATTTTGTGTCCTTTAGCAGTGGCTCATATGTGTCCTTACAGAACATCTTTTGAATTTTGATAGACATTGAATTCAACATGTATAATGCTTTGGGTATTTTAACAATTTAATTCTTCTAATCCATAAGAAATGAAATAATTTTCAGTTCCTTTAATAGTTACTCTTTTACCAATGAACAAATCTTTTTATTTCTTTGTTAAATTGATGTCTAGATATGTAATTCTTTTTGTTTATATTGCAAATAATTTCTGTAGTATAAAAACTTATAAGAATCAAAAGGTAAAATTGATGTGTTTAAGTAAATATTTTGATTTTGGAATCAAAAGTTCATTGTATTTGTGATATTTCACAATTACTATTATTTGACTCTTTCCAAAACTTGTTTTCCTCATTTTCTTAATGAATAAAAAGAATTTTTCTAATAATTGTTTGAAAAAAGTCACTGTTTTGAAACCATGTTTGAAAAACCCACCAGGACGGCTTCAGGTGGGAAAAGACCTTTAAAACATTTGACACAAAGTAAGGTGTCGAAAGATACCATAATTATCAAACTTTGACATAGTGATTACACTATTAATTGAATAATTTTTCTTTTCTAAATAGCTCAAGAAATTAGGAGTTTCTTCCATTTTGTATGCCTTGCTAAATGTTCAGAAAGTGTCTGGGGAGGAACCTAGAAACATCTACCTTTTCTGCACAATAAACTATCCATCTTCCTGAGTTTTTTGTATGTAAATCTTTCATACAGTTCTCAAGGACCCACCAGCACAGGAAAATCAATCCTTCTCTCATGCCACCTCTGGGAGGGTACTGGCAGGCACTCATATATACTAATTTGTATAGAAACATATACAACTTAGTATATGTTGTATAGAAAACTAAATTGAAAGAACTATGCTTGGAATATCACACCTCACTCAAGTGAGAAAAGGAATCCGGAGTTCCGACAGCTGTCACTACAAGATAGTCAGACTTCTTCGTCAAGACCCTGAATAAACGGTTTGAGGCTCTTTGTATTCCTGAAGCAACCAGATGCCATTGGGCTACACTGGCACGTGATAGGGTCAAATGGAAATGTTACTGGTGCCTGCTAGAGCAAATCGATGAATAACGGGATGTCAAGTGATCAAGTGAAAACTAAGTTGTATAGAAAATATTCTAGGTCAATCACATTAAAAAGGATAAGGAACAAATCAATATTTTGGATTGATATCAATATATGTATTCAAAGCCAATCATATAGAGATTATAAAATAATTTTAGCCTATCTCTGGAAGGGACTTATATGGCCAGTTTAGGATTTGAGTATCAAAGTGTATCTTGCTGAGCCAAATTGATAAGACAGGTGTGTCTGGCCAGTTCTAGGAACTGTGGGGCAGAATGGACCAATGGTGGTATCTCTAGAACCTTCTGGACAGAGCAAATCTTATAGTAAGAAGGGTCGTAGCCTGCCAGGCCTTTGAAATGGAGACATAAAATAGGCATTTTATAGGGAGATTTTGCTAGACCATCTCATATATTTACTACACAATTCAAAATTATATGTATCCATTTTTATTTAACTGTTCTGTGAAAATTAGTAGAAAATTAAAATGAATCTCTATGAAATTCTCATGGCATTCTAGTTTATAATCATAAATCAGGAAACTAAAACCACAAAAATGTTAGATTGGTTAAGATATTGCAGTGTAATAGATATTATATGACTTAATAAGAATATTTGAAAATACTACTCATTAAGTTGGTTTACTGTCTGGGAACACCACCGGGGTCCCCGACAGTGCCGGGAAGCAAGTTCTCTTCTACCTCCGATGCCAGAGGGGAATGGATGAAGACTCAGGAATCCTATGCAGTTTTAAAAGGTTTTACTTATCACAGGTTCAGGCATACAAGTCAACAATAGGAAAACCCTGTGCTTAGGATTCCTGGCTAGAACCCCAGCCACGTGTAGGCCAAGATGGCAGCCACCAAGTGTAAAAGGCCCTGTAAAGAGGAGACAAAGACAAGACTCCCTAGAAGAGTGCAAACCCCAAAAGAGAGTCCAAAAAGAGAGTCCAGGAAAGAGAGAGAGAGAGAGAGAGAGAGAGAGAGAGAGAGAGAGAGAGAGAGAGAGAGAGAGGAAGCAGGCTGGTTTTATACCCCTGCAACTCAGACCTCCCACTATTATTAGAAGCAGGAAGGGTCAAATGCCCTCAGGTAATTTCTCCCAGCACCTCACCTAGGCCCTTTTATATGCTAATGTTTTGAGCCAAGATCTGCCTGGAAATGCCTTTATAGGGTAGAGAAGGGGTTTCTGAGATGGCATGTGTCTGTACCAACGACTAATACTAATGCCCGTAAAATATTTCTCCAAGCCTTCACAATAGTCTCGTCTACTTCATAGTAATTTTGTATTTTAGTTGCCTTTGAGTTATCAGGGGAGCCATGCTTGCTTGCTTGGAGGCAAACAGCATTTCTCTCTGGTCTAATTCCTTAGAGATCCAACGTGGCCAGGCAAATATGCTGGTAAGATCTAGCTAGTCCCACGATGATTGTAGTAGCATGAGAGAATATTTATACCAGCCAGTATAGAATACATGGTCAGATAAGACTGCCACATTCAGACTACCCCCTATCTACGAAGTGACCTGCATGAGGCAATCCAGGGCAAATGCAGAGGTTCTTAGAGGAGTCCTGCAACAGTTTACTGTAGATAAATAAAGTGGATATACAAGAAAAACTTAAGTATCTGTATTTTTTTTAATTCTAAGCTTTCTGTGGTTAGCAGCATGTAATTATTTTAGAAAATTTGAAACAAAGCAAAAGATACTATTAAAACAAACCAATGAGCAGAAACAATGAAGTGATGCTTTTCTTAGGAAATTCTTGATCCTTCTCAGAAGACTTTAGGAAACTAGAAATGACAGCCTATAATTGAGAACCTTGTCACCTATGAATTAGTATATACAATTCTATTTCCTCTGGGCAAAAAAAATGAATAAATAAAGACCTGAATGGATTTTTATGCAAAAGACTTAGGGACTCTCTTAGGCCCACTGAACTTGGAAACATTAATGTCAGGGTATAGTGGCCCTAAATTAATTTAGAGTTATGCTGCTAGATGACTACTAAAATTAGATCTTCCCTTTGGAGATAACAGGATGGTGCCTAAGCATGTTTTTCTGCCTCTTGGGAAAAATGCTGGGAACAAGGTACCATCTGGTCTGAATATGTACAAATGTTGGTGTATAGGAATTCATTATGTCCATTTGAGAACAAAAATATGGCTTCAAAATCACAGTTCATGATTCAACAGCTCATTGAACGATGGTGGTAAATTTGTGTGAAAGTTCTGCACATATTGAAACATTGAATGGATTCTAAATATGGATAGAATACATCTTCTAAATGATTTTCATGGATCATTTTTATCATAAGACAATTAAAGATGATATGATATATATACCTTTGAGATAATTTACTTCATATGGAAAATCACTGTATCACTGTCTTCCCCTTTCATCATTGAGTTGCTCGAGCGGGCACCAGTGACATCTCCATATGTCCTGTCTCATGCTAGTAGAGCACAAGGGCATCTGCTTGCTGCAGGAAGATAAAGAGCCTCAAACCATTCATCAGGTCATGGGGATGAGGTCTATAATTGTTACTGGTATTTGGCATATCAAATACGACAGGGGAGGCATACCAGGCTCTGCCGTGCGGGTGGCATACTCTTGTAGTCACCTCTAAATCCAGCAATTATTGATGAACTGCTAGGCTGCAAGCAGCCATGTGAGCTGGGCTGTAATAGGCTCTTCTGGGTGGAGTTCTGACAAGAGGGAAGTCCGGATGTGGAAAATAAAAATATGGAAATATTAGAATTATTTTATTTCTAAAGAAATAGCATTTCATGTGGAAAATGAAAATATGGAAAATATTAGAATTATTGTATTTCTATAGAAATAGCATTTGACTATTCCTGTTTCAGTTTTGAGAACATCTCAAAATTGTTTGCTATTGCAGCATTTTTACTTTTTAAAAAAATTAATTTTATCCACCTTGAGTTACAATATTGATAATGGCAGGGTTTCGTGCAAAAACATTACACCACCCCTTCCCCACCAGTGTCAGGATGGCTGAGATTGCTCTTCAGAATACCCTTTATAGAGTATTTATAAAATATAGCTGAAGAAATTATGGACTGCTTGATAACAAAACTTATCAATATTTTTTATAATTTAGCCTGAAGTTTTCACAGAAAATTACTAAACAGCTATCATATATCAGACCTTCACTACAACTGCTGAGGTAGTAATATCCAGAAAATAAGGTCATTTCACTTTTTAGAAATGAATTTCCATGAAAATGGTCTATTCCAGAAGCCAAAAAAAAAACCAGTTTAAGTTCTGCAAAAGATAATATGTTATGGTATCTGTCATATATTTGAAGTTGAAAAAAACATATATAGGATCCTCAAAGTGGCATGTTATTATAGGTCAGACTAGTAATAACTGGAAGTTATAAGATCAAGATATTTTTGTGAAAATAGTGTTTTTCTTTGACCTAAAACTTAAGCTGTAACAACTTCATTCTAAAAATTAGAAGCTGATGTATGGTCTGAAAAAGTAAAATTCTTATATTACTACTAGCTTTGCAATATAGAAGAGATTGATATTCACATTCCTATCCAACTTTGCCTGCCTCTGGCGGTGTTGCAGGTATGGATGTGATGCCCGACATGGGCAGGTGGCAGACAGGATACAGGTTTGTCTGCACCCAGGGCTCTGTTTCGTGGGCCCTGGATGGTTGATGGCCTGACAGAAAAAAAAAACCCTGGGATGAACCCAGAGCCACAGCAGAGCCTGGCAGGCTACCCGTGCTGTATTCGATATGACAAAAACAGTAACAATAGTGAACCTCATTCCCAATGAATGGAGATGTTACTGGTGCCTGCTCAAGCAAATCGATGAACAATGGGAAGACAAGTGACAAGTGACAAGTAATCCAACATTGAAGTTTGTGCTCATTTCAATATTTAGCATAGTTCATATCAGAGTTGACTTCTAAACTTCCCTATTATTATGACTAACTCCTAATTTAGCAATAATCATAACTTCTTAACTTTAACTGCTTAGAATGTCAAGAAAAAATAGTAATTATATTATACTTTATTAATTTCATGCCTATTATTAGTAAAGTAATAAATACATCCAGGTTAATAAGTATTTATTAAATGTGTTCTGCTCTAACAGAAATACTGTAAAGAGAAGACAATATATAAAAGTCCTAACTTAAAGAGAATGATGAATTTTAAATATTTTTAAAATCATAGCAAAAAATATAATCTAATAGGAGATTACTGGGTTTCTAATCAGTGTTTCCAAAAGTGGATGCTACTATATGTTACTCGTGGAGGCAGGGGACCTGAGAGCACTACAACACACTGAAACAATCTAATGGGTTGATAAAGCATTGGGTGGAATAGAGGAGGGCCTTTCCACTTGTTTGTTTTCCAGTGTGATGCTGAATGATTTTATTTTATTTTTTTGTAAGAGGAAAATGTTTAGGAAACTGTGTTTGAAATGGTTAAATTAGAACAACAGTTAATTAAATGTCAACTTGGAACACCTTTTAGGTGTTATTTACTATGACAAGGTATATTGACTACCTGATTTACTTTAAATACATAACATATTTATTTTTTAATTTTTTTATTATAATACTGTGAGATAGACATTTACAAAGCTGTTCGTGATTGGGTCAGTCATACAATGTTGCAGCACCCATTCCTCCACCAGTGCACATTTCCTACCACCATTCCCTGATTCCCTCCCCCGCCTACCTCTATAGCAGACCGTCTTCTCCTTCTCCTTCTCCTTCTCCTTCTCCTTCTCCTTCTCCTTCTCCTTCTCCTTCTCCTTCTCCTTCTCCTTCTCCTCCTCCTTCTCCTTCTCCTCCTCCTTCTCCTTCTTCTCCTCCTCCTCCTCCTTCCCTTCTTCTCCTCCTCCTTCTTCTCCTTCCCCTTCTCCTTCCTTCCCCTCCCTCCCTCCCCTTCCCCTCCCTCTCTCTCTTCCCTTCCTCCTCCTCTCCTCTCCCTCTCCCCTCCCTCCCCTTCCCTCCCTCTCCTCTTCCCCTCCCTCCCTCTCCCTTCTCCCCCTCCCCCTTCCCCTCCCTCTTCTCCTCACCCTTCCCCTCACCCTTCCCCTCACCATTTCCCTCACCCTTCCCCTCACCCTTCCCTCACCCTCCCTCACCCTTCCCCTCCCGCTCCCCCTTTCCCTCCCCCCTCCCTCCTCCTCCTCCTTCTTTGTCTTCATCTTTTTGTCTTCTTCTTCCTCTTCCTCCTTCCTCCTCCTCCTACTACTCCTTCTCCCTCTTCCTCTTCCTCTTCCTCCTCCTCATCCTCCTATTCCTCCTCTTCCTTCTTCTCCTTCTTCTCCTTCTTCTCCTCCTCCTCTTCTCCCCCCTCCTCTTCTTCTTTATCTTCATCATCGTTGTCTCCTCCTCCTCTTCTTCATCCTCCTCCTCTTTCTTCTTCTTCATCTTCGTCTTCGTTTTCTTTGTCTTCTTGTTCTTGTTCTTGTTCTTCTTCGTCTTCATCTTCTTCATCTTTTTTTCTCCTTTTTCTTCTTCTTCCTTCTCCTCCTCCTCCACATTATGGCTTGCCATACATAGATTTAGGGGTTATCATGTATATCTCTTTGCCTATATTCAATGTTTAGTTCTAGTCTGGTGTTACCATTTCCAACAATTAGTGGAACACTGGTATTTATTTATATCCCAGAGATAACATAGCCCATATTTATTTACACATGTTTAAAGATAAACGTTATTGCAGTACTATCTGCAATAGAGAAAAATGGCAACATCTAAATCTCAAGTAAGAACTTATTAGGGTGCATCTGAATTCCTGAATAATACACATTAGTTTAAAGCAATGGTAGAGATTTGTATCTAGAGAGGATGCCAGCTCACTGAATGAAAGTTGAGGTCTGTTGTTTGTTTAGAAACACATAGATAAACTTATTCCTACTTATTCCTTCAGGGGCCACAATCCAAGTTGTCAAGAATCACTAAATCCCTGAATGGAAACTTGAATCTGGCACCTGTAGACCACAGGGAGAACTGGAGTTACTTTTACTTTAGGTGCAGAGAACCTGAGAGATTGTCTAGTTCGGTGGCTAGTTCTATATACCTAGGATTGGAGAAGGAAAGAGGTTAGGCCCTGTTTTCTCTCCCCTTCCACCGTTTCCCCTTTATTCTTCAACAAGAATGGCTGCCTATTTATTGGTTTAGTTTCCATTTAAGACTTAGATGAGGAAAAGTTGGAAAAATTGTTTTGTACTTGTTCACTTGAATCCAAATGCCTCAAATTCAAAATAAGGTGATTGAAGTCCAGAGAGAGAAACGTGGATGAATGCTCAGGGAAATGAAATTAAAAATCAAGAGTCCTGAGCTTCATCCTACAGGGGCCTTCCCCGGTCTCCTGTTACTCAAATGCTGTCTTGGGTCTTCACCTAGCTGTCTCTTTAAACACAGAATGCATCAGTGCCAAAAAGATTTTATGCAGAATATCATCTATGGAGCCAACAAAGATGGAAAAAATAGAAATTGGACTTAAAGGGAGACTGTAGCAGCTGCATGAGGTTAAGAAAGGATGAGGGGCGTTCTTCAAAACATTCCAGAGGGTCTGCTTGCCTCTAGGAGCTTGAATAAAGTTTCAAAGAGAACTAATTGCACCCTTTCACAGACAAAAAAAGTAATTGGCTTGCAGTTTAATTGAAGGAAGATAGATTAGTTTTTGACAATAGTTTATTTTTTCTTCTCTTAGTAATGGAGACTCACTGAAAAGGAGCAACCAGGAAGGAGGAAACAAGTTCCTCGGCCCAAAATGACAGTCTCCTGCATGTAAATATGGGTCTTATTTTCTTCCTTGAAATCTAGAGACATAGTTGTCTTTTGGTCACTTCATTGTTGGTCCTGTGGCCTCCACACTAAGACAACTATTTTTACCGTGTTTATGAAACTAGAAAACAACATACTTTGCTTAAATTGACTTGATAAAAATCCCTTTTAACACCATACCAAGACCACAACCCCCCTTTTGTGTCTATAATAAAAGTCAAAAATTTTTATTGCAGAAATATGTATTGATTAGTATTTAGGAGGTAATACTTCTCTCATTCTTTTCTTTTTTGATAAGGATCAGTTAATGTGTCAGTGTTTCTCGCAGCCTCTCAACATACCAATCTTCTGGGATGACAATGACCATATCTAGCAAAAATAAATAAGAAAAATAAACTTTCTAGGCTCTGTTTAATTACTCCAGTTTTTTTTTCATTGTACGTCAAAAGTCTCATTTAATTTCCCAGGGGTATAATCTGTTATATCAAACCAGAGCAAGTTTTACATTGCCTGAAACGTGAGAAAATTTGGCTAAGTTTTCGTTTATTTGCTTTGGGGTAAAGCTCAGGGATTACTTCTGGCTTTGCACCCAGGAATTGCTCTGTGTGGTGCTCAGGGGTCTATATGAGATGGCAAGGATTAAACCCAGGTTGGTCTATACAAGGCAAGGGCCCTACCCACTCTACTACACTCCAGCCCCAAGTTGGCAAATTCTTGAGTAAATTGACTTTTTACTTCTCAAGCTAACTTACAGCCTGTAATGCAGACAATATCTTGGCCTTCATCTCCACTCTTCTTCCTTTTTCTGTCTTATCCCCAACCCTGTTGTTTTCCTGTTTGTACATACTAGCTCATGAAAAGGTGAAATTTCCTGCTTGCTGGAAATTTTGGTATGTTCAGTGTGTCAGCCATGGTCCTATTATTCGGGATGCAGATGGTGACATTAACAGTTGAAGACTTCAAAATGGAATTTGCAATCTAGAAGAAAAGATGAATAATGAAAAGTAAGTAGTGCTGGAGTGATAGTACGGGGGTAGAGCACTTGCCTTGCGTGGGTATATATATATATATATATATATATATATATATATATATATGTGGATATATATTGTGTATATATATATATATATATATATATATATATATATATATATATATATCCAACCTGGGTTTGATACCAGCATACCTTATATTGTCCCTGAGTCTCTCCAGGAAGGAATGATCCCTGAGCACAGAATCAGGAGTGAGTAATCTTTTCTTTTTTTTTTTTTTTTTTTGCTTTTTGGGTCACACCCGGCGATGCTCAGGGGTTACTCCTGGCTCTGCACTCAGGAATTACTCCTGGCGTTGCTCAGGGGACCATATGGGATGCCGGGGATTGAACCCCAACCGGCATAGGCCGGCCGCATGCAAGGCAAACGCCCTACCCGCTGGGCTATTGCTCTGGCCCCAGGAGTAATCTTTTCACTGTCAGGTATGAACGCCAAACAAAAACAAAATAATATATCAGATGAGTGTACACTGAGTAGCATCTGAACCCTTTGTAGAATATTAGCATTGTGTGACTTTGCTCTCCTCTGCCAGCTTCACTCTTAACTTACCTTACCTGCCTCCCTCCTACAGACAGTGGAATTTATATCTCATATCTCAAGCCAAAATAGTGAAGGTTAATATATTAAAGTAAAAAAAGGTAATTATGTCAGCTAGAAATGGTAATTGTATGAGACAAAATTAAGTGAGACTTCCTTCAGATTGAGGAATTGAAGGAATTTGAACTAGAACTGGGTCTGAATAGAGAGAGATGTACAAATTTAGGGGTGAGGGATATGCCATCCAGTAAACATATAAAGTAAGGAAAAGTTTGGCATGCTCTAAGAGGGAAAATGCTAATGTGATTGGAGAAAGAGATAGAAAATGTTGGGATATTAGATCAAAGGGATTGGCAGAAATATATTCACCTGAAAGAAGGCAAGAGATTGTTATGTCAGATTATCACAGTCATGATAGTTTTTTAAAAAATCATATTAAGAAAGAGGATGGAGTACACATCTGAATTTAAAGTGATTTTTGAAAGGTTAGAACAGGAAATATGATTACAGAAATGGTATTTTGTTGTTATTCTTTTACTTTTTTAAAAATACACTATGCCCTTTCTCCATTTCAAGTTTCAAGCCTTTGTGATGATGCTCAAAAGTAAGGAATCTGCTACAGACTGTCATTGTGTTGACTCACCATAACACACAGGTCAGCATCTCCATTCAGTTGCAAGTAAGGAAAATCCCAACTCTCCCTTTGTTTCAGTTCAGCAAAGAACTTAAATCCTTTCAATCCTATCTCTGAAAATTTTTTGAAATTACCTTTTGTCCTTTCACTCCCAGGTTAACTAGACAATCCTTCTGAGCCAGTTCTCCACATTATTTACCTCTTCCTCTACTTCCTAATTAATGGAGGTTTAATAACAGTGCAACAAACAGAGCAGAATGCAGAGAGAAATAATGAAAAGCGAGATTAAAGTATGCAGTTTGCTTATCTAATGAATAACATGTTGCTTCTGTGAATTCATTCTAGGAGCAGCAGGCAGAGATGGGTGGAACAAATGCAGTGTTGACATTGAGTGGGAGGCCAGGGCACTGCGCAATTGAAAACAAAAAAGTCCTGCACACGTGGCATAAGAAGTATCTTGTGTGGCCCACATAAGAATAAGATGGTAAGGCGTTGAATGAGGGGCCTAGGTAGCTTGGGATATTTGTTGTTTAATCTACTTGCATTTTAAGCTACTGTTGTTCATCTATTTGCTCCTGATACTGTTGTTCATCTATTTGCTCCTGTTGTTCATCTATTTGCTCCATAGGACAGCAGTAACCTCTCCATATGTCCTGTCACAAGCAAGTGTAGCCCAAGGGCATCTGCTTGCTCCAGGGAGGGGAAGAGCCTCAAATCATTCCTTCAGGTCATGGGAATGAGGTCCACAACTGTTACTGGTTTTTGGTATATTAAATAAAACACTGGTAGCTTGCCAGGCTCTGCCATGTAGGTGGTATACTCTCAATAGAAGGTTCTCATCTCGAGCAATTTAAGCTACTTACATGTCTTTAAACAATGCTAATGAGATCACTCTTTTGTGTAGACACTGGCATAGGGCGTGGCAGTTACAAGAGTCATTTGGCCACTATATTACTATATTCTCTACTTTGATATCAATGTTATCTAGCTTGGGTACAATTCCTCCCACACTCGTCCCAGAGTGGGACAGTTAGATTTTACCAGGAGACTACCACCCTGGCTATGTGAGACTATTGTTTAAGATTAAAGGAAGAATCATACTATTTTGCTCTCAAGCAGGCGAGCATGTCCCTTTCAGTAAACAGAGGATAAGACACTCAGAATCACCTTGGTGCAAAATAGAAATAGAAGGACCTTGTGGGTACCATCTAGATTGCATGAAGCCCATGAAATAATGATGTGTTTCTGCCCAGGAATATGCATCCATTAAGATGTATTTCTTTAAACCACCCCTCTCTCTCCTGTGTTTTGACATAAGAGATAATCTCTGAGGAAGGGACTAGTCCCTGGCATAATCATTTGTTTAGACCTGAAACAAGAGTGGTACAACCCTAGGGTGGTAGTACCCTACTTCTACACCTAGAAGCTGAATAATTAATCTTTGTTGACACTACCCTCCCTAAGATAGGATTACTTTTGGATATATAAGGGGATTGACTTGAGGTACATCAGTCTACTTTGGTGGGAGAATTGGACCCGAATGCATGGTCGGAGTTCTGACCATGAGCTAGAGGTCTGGGATTGTAGTGGCAGAGCTTGTTTTAGTAAAACAACTTTTTGGAACTGTGCTGGACTCCTGAGTTTTCATCCATTCCCCACTGGCTTTGGAGGTAGGAGGGAAGTCATTTCCTGATATTGTTGGGGACCCCAGCAGCACCCTGACAGTAAGGGCTTAAATTTGAGGAAATTACACTATATTTAAATATTCAATCTCTGTAAAATGTAAAGCACTGGCATATATGTATTTATGGTCAACGTTTTTGAATAGCAGCATTTATCTGACACAGGGATGCAGCTGGATTCTTTGGAGAGGGAGGACAGCTTAGGACTTTCTTCTTATTTTTGCTCAATCTGTGAGCTTACTTTACCTGCCTCACTCCTATAGCCAGTGAAATTCATATCTCCTGATTCTTGCCAAGATAGTTGGAAGTTTGGTGATGTTAAAAATAATAAAATAATTCTGTCAGTTTTGTGTATTTGTTTGTGTATCTGTTATTTGTCTTACTTGCTGAATGGTTATAGCCCAAGTCCATAGAAGCTCAATTAGTCGTCAACTGTATACAAAAGAAAGGTAGTACTTGTTTCACAATGCTGGCATGTAAATGAAGCATTTCAGTGTGTTTGAAACACACTTGGAAGCAGTTTAACAGTTAATTAAGTCATTGCTAAAGGCGATTTGAATGGAATTACATAAATGACACTAGGGTTTCTACAGTAAGAACCAAGGATCTAGACCTGTATTCCTCAACCTTGCAGCAACTAGGTCCCCTTCTGACCTTGTATCTTCCTTCAGTGACCCTGCCTGAATTTGGTGTCTCAGTCTCATATTTCCCCCTCCTCCATTTGCTCAATTTTCTTATGTTGAGCCCTTGGAATATCAATTAGGGATTCACACATAAGGATGGTTGGTTGACAAACAGGGTTTGGACTCAGCCTTACCTTCAGCAGTATAATGGCCATCTGTTTGAGGGAAGTTCCAGGCATCCATACAATAATTCTTTGATACAATTATCATTTTTCATTGGAGATAGAAACATTCCAGAATAACAATCCATTTGATTTGGTTCTGATGGTAATTAATTTATCTCTGACTTCAGAGGTAATCGTGTGATGTGGATTTGACCAATTTAAATCATTGCTGTCTCTCTCCTCTTGCCCACCCACGTATGAGTTACTAATTCAGGGTGGCATAGAGCCAAATGATGTCAAGGCTTATTAAACTTTTTCCATTTGTGAATTCTTTTTACCCTAGAAATTTTTATGTGACTCCATATACACACATACATACACATACTATATATGTATATATAATAGGCATGCAAAACAAAGATCAATTGATAGTATATGATAAGTTAATTTAAAACTACATTTTTTTTTAAATTGCGTAATTCCATATGGATGCTGACTAGCAGTGTAAGAAGTTAGGATGTAGTCATGAGATTCTATGAGAAGATTAAGGAAAATTTTTTAAAAGTAAAACAGGTTTTATTAAGGAGGTTTTAGGAGAGGGGCGGGAGGAGAGAGAGAGAGAGAGAGAGAGAGAGAGAGAGAGAGAGCACATCTCAAGAGGGGGAGATGTGGGCAACACACGTGCTCAGGCACCACATGTGCTCGGCCACATGGGCTCAGGCAGCATGTGTGTCCATAAAATCTTTCTCACTCAGTCTAGTTCTTAAGGTGGTAAAGATATGGCTTTGAACTGCCAGGGGCCACCTAGTGGAAAAAGCCTGAAACAAAATACATCTGAAACAAGCCAAGCAAAGCAGGCTGAAAGATGGGTAGATAAGAAAGAGAAGAAAGAGGAGAACATATGCATTATTTGAACATGTATTAAGTTTTCCTGAAGCTCACTCTGTCACTGAACATCATCATATTTTAGCTCAATAATCCATATATATCCAATAATATATTTGAAATTCGTTTCTGTGGGCCTAAACAACTTACTGACCGTAACAGGGAAATACCACAGTCCAGTTTTTATTTATATAAATTAAAGAGGGAAAAGTAAAAAATGAAACAGGAACTCTTTATTTTGTTCTTTTACTAAGGAGAGGAATGATGGTTTCTCATTGAACTGTGTTTCTGTTAGACTGTTCAAAGAGCTACTGATTATATTTTCTCAAAGTGCCTCAATGAGCCGTTTCCTTTACAGGTCATAGACCAATATGGTTGAGAGTTCATTAGTTTTCTGAAGAATTAGAAATGTTCCTGTGTCTGATAGATCACTCACCTAAATACGATAAAGTACTTTCCTTTTCTTATTAAGAAGAAAAGAAATGCCAACATTCCCATCAATGCTGATATTTTTATGCATTTAACCAGAAATTTGTGGTCATTAAATGTGTCAAGTGATTTTTTTAATAGGATATTTGTTCTTAATGTGATTTTAGTAGGTTTTGGAGAGTAAGTAAATAATTTGTTTCACTAACACCTATGTATGCAGTGTTTTGTTAGGGGAATTTAATTCACTTTCAGTAGTAATTTTAGCAATCAAGAAGATAAGGGATAAATTTTTCTATTTTTATCTCAAGTAATATAAAGGATAAAAGCTGGTATTACATTTTTATTATTAATTTCAGTATAGCATATATTTATAAAATTTCTTCTCTAACAAATATTTATAATGAAAATAATCATCAGAATCCAGATAAAGCAATAAAAAAATATACCACACACAAAAATATCTATCATCTGTTTAGCTTATAAAAACTAATTTCCTATAAAATGCCAAGCAGAGAATCTTTTGTTTTGGGGCCACTCCTGGTTGTGTGGGGCCCCCACTCCTGGCCTGCTGGCTCAGGAATCACTTCTCACATTGCTCAAGTGACTATATGTGGTTTTGAGGAATCTAACCAGGTTGGTAGTATGCAAAGAAGCTCCTACCTGATGTACTATCTCTCTGGCCACTTAACAGAGAGGATCTTAACAGAGTTTTGCAGATAATGGATTGTTTGTTGTTGAATCTGTGTCATAGTCTAAGACCTCAGTTGCAAACCTAGACTTTACTACAACATGATAGATACAGTTGAGGGTTGGAGAGATGGTGCCATGCTAAGGCAAGAGTCTTGCTTGCAGCTGACTCGGTTTCAATCCCTTGCACCTCATATCCTCAGCACCCCATAGGGCACCCCTAAACTGACAGGAGTGATTTCTAGTGTAGTGTGATGAATAAACCCTGAGTACCACAGGTTGTGGCCCCCAATGCAAAAGATACAAACAAAATCATTGTATTTTAAAAAGCTTAAAATTGATATGACTTTTATCCTAAATAAAAAAAGAGACTACTATCCATTTTTTATTTTGGTCTTATTTTTGTGCCATACTGTTGCAGGACTCCTCTAAGAGCCTCTGCATCTGCCCTGGATTGCCTCCTGCAGGTCACTTCGTAGATGAGGGGGTAGTCTAAATGTGGCAGTTTATCTGACCATGTATTCTGCACTGGCTGGTATAAATATTCTCTGATGCTACCACAATCATCGTGGGACTAGCTAGATCTTACCAGCATATTTGCCTGGCCACGTTGGATCTCTTAAGTAATTAGACCAGAGAGAAATGCTGTTTGCCTCCAAGCAAGCAAGCATGTCTCCCTGATAACTCAAAGGCAACTAAAACTACCATGAAGTAGATGAGACTCTTGTGACGGCTTGGAGAAATATTTAACTGGCATTAGTATTAGTCTTTGGTACAGAGACATGCCATCACAGAAACCCCCTTCTCTACCCTATAAAGGCATTTCCAGGCAGATCTTGGCTCAAAACATTTGCATATAATAGGGCCTAGGTGAGGTGCTGGGAGAAATTACTTGAGGGCATTTGACCCTGCCTGCTTCCCATAATAGTGGGAGGTCTGAGTTGCAGGGGTATAAAACCAGCCTGTTCCCTCTCTCTCTCTCTCTCTCTCTCTCTCTCTCTCTCTCTCTCTCTCTCTCTCTCTCTCTCTCTCTCTCTCTGGCTCTCTTTTTTGGGCTCTCTGTCTCTCTCTTTTTGGGCTCTCTCTTTGTGAGCTCACACTCTTCTTGGTAGTCTTGTCTACAGGGCCATAGCTTTCCATAAAGACTAAATTGGTTTGCAGACAATTAAGTTATGTGATTAGATATTTTTGGCAAATGGCTTCTGGTATACGGATAGTTTTGGCAAATAGTTTATGGTAAATGTTATGGCTAATGACGAAGTGTTAAATGTGGTCAAAAAAAACTTTAAAAATTTGGTTATTGAAGCAACAAAAAACAGGTATCATTAACATTATTCACCTTAAATTTGTCTTATAGAGACCCGCTGGAAAACACTGATGCAGAGGAAACAGTCAATTTACCTATCTAAGTAAAGATTGATTATAAATGGCTAGCAGGTCTAAAAACACCTAATTTCTTTCAATATAAAGTCTTAGTTTTAAATTGCAAGTTGCTGTTCAAACCTCCCGGATTGGTTTATTTTTTAATAATTATAATCTTGCTTTTCAGCATGTTAAACATGGTCCATCTTTAATAACAATAATTTGTTTTGCAGCCTGTTGATCTTGGTTCATCTTTAATAAAAATAACCTTGCATTGTATCCTGATGTTTTAGCTGGAGATAGCCCCTTTCTTTCTTAAAAACAAAAAACAAAAAAAACAAAAAACTTGCCTTGGAGTGAGTTTAAAGGTAAAAGCACCTAAATAACCCTTCAAAAGAAGGTACCATAAAAAAATATGTATTTTCTAAGTGTTTAATGTGTAAGTGTCTTAATGTTTCCTTGCTGCTTTAAAGTGTTTAAAGATGAGAGTACCTAAATAACTCTCAAGAAAAAGGTATTTTGTAAGAATTTTCTAAGGTTTTTATATATAGGAATGACTAATAAAGAAGTTTTTAAGGTTTAAAAAAATAAACTGCCGTGTATAATGTTCAGTGTCAAGGTTTTATAAATTAATAAGTTTTCTAATGTTTTGTTTACAGGTAAAAAATAAAAAAATTAAAAATTAAAAAAGGAGAAAAAAAGGGTGAACTCCAAGTATAGTGCTCAATATCAAAATCTGTTAGCTAACAAAAAAAAATTTTTAATGCTTTTGTTCAGAGATTTATAGGAAAAGAACTTGGTTGCTGCAGATTCCTTCTATGGTGCTCGAGGCTTTGGACTCTGATCACAGTGCTCATGACAAAAAAAGTTTGCTAAATCAATGAAAAATGTTTTTTCTAATGATTCTGTTCACAGGATAAGATATTGGAATGCAATAAACTTGTGCTACAGTGCTCAATACTCTAAGACTCCTAAAACAGTGCTCACTAAAAATTTTAAAAATCTGCAAAAAAGTTTTTTCCTAATGTTTCTTTCACAAAGTATTGAAGTTTCTTCATGTTCTTGGATCCCTGCCAAGCCTTAAAATCTGGTGGTATAATAAAATACTTAAAAAAAAAAAGAAAAGTGTTTTTGTCTCACCTAAAACTAAGCTACAAGTACAGTTACCTGTGCCAGTGTTCCCTGCTGAAGAAGCCCTGCAAGACACCTACACCAATGTTCCAGACACCTATTCCAGTGCTCAAGACTCCTGTTCCAGAGTTCGAGATATTTGTTCCAGTGTTCCTGAGACCCAATCCAGTGTTCCTGACAATTCAACGAGTTCCTGACCGCTGCTCTCCAGAGACTCATACTCATGTGATCACCGCTATTGCTGTTCCAGAAGTAGCCCCACAGACATTGTTCCAGACACCTGACTCTACATAAAAATATGACAAATTGACTCTCACAAATTATGGACAGTGCAAATTATAGTCCGTTATAATCAGACAGCTAGAAACACTTTGTCATGAACTATGCTTTGGGTCCAAAAACAAGTTAGGATCCTGAAGTAACATATATTATCAATTTGTAATTGGAATTGTTTTTTCTTATCTTAATTTTCTATGTTACTAAATATTTTGTATTTTCTATTTTTTTATAGTAAACTAATCAGGGGAGTTGTCACAGGACTCCTCTAAGAGCCTCTGCATCTGCCCTGGATTGCCTCCTGCAGGTCACTTCGTAGATAAGGGGGTAGTCTAAATGTGGCAGTTTATCTGACCATGTATTCTGTACTGGCTGGTATAAATATTCTCTCATGCTACTACAATCATCGTGGGACTAGCTAGATCTTACCAGCATGTTTGCCTGGCCACGTTGGATCTCTAAGTAATTAGACCAGAGAGAAATGCTGTTTGCCTCCAAGCAAGCAAGCATGTCTCCCCTGATAACTCAAAGGCAACTAAAATACAAAACTACCATGAAGTAGATGAGACTCTTGTGACGGCTTGGAGAAATATTTAACTGGCATTAGTATTAGTCTTTGGTACAGAGACATGCCATCACAGAAACCCCCTTCTCTACCCTATAAAGGCTTTTCCAGGCAGATCTTGGCTCAAGACATTAGCATCTAAAAGGGCCTAGGTGAGGTGCTGGGAGAAATTACCTGAGGGCATTTGACCCTGCCTGCTCCCATAATAGTGGGAGGTCTAAGTTGCCGGGGTATAAAACCAGCCTGCTTCCTCCCTCTCTCTCTCTCTCTCTCTCTCTCTCTCTCTCTCTCTCTCTCTCTCTCTCTCTCTCTCTCTCTGGGCTCTCTGGCTCTTTTTTGGCTTTCTCTTTGTGAGCGCTCACCCTTCTTGGGAGTCTTGTCTTTGTCTCCTTTCTATGGGGCCTTTACACGTGGTGGCGCGCCATCTTGGCCTACAGGTGGCTGGGGTTCTAGCTGGGAATCCTAAGCACAGGGTTTTTCCTATTACTGATTTGTGTGCCTGAACCTGTGATAAGTAAAGCATTTTAAAACTGCATCGGATTCCTGAGTCTTCATCCATTCCCCACCGGCTTCAGAGGTAGAAGGGAACTCGCTTCCTGGCACTGTTGGGGACCCCAGTGGAGTTCCCTGACACCATACCAGCAGTGCTCAGGGCTTGCTCCCAGTAGAGCTCCAGTGACCATATTGGGTACCAGGTATTGGACACAGGTTGGCCATGTGCAAGGCAAACGCCCCACCCTACCTACTGTATGTTAATAGATAATATATTGTATTGTATATTTATCTGCAAAGTAAATTTTCTGTCATTTTATTCAGATTATTTTTGATAAATGTGAAAACTTAGAAGTATCTTTTGAATAAAATCTATATCTTAAGTCACTTATAAAACTCTTTGTTAAGGGACTGGAGCAATATTACAGCAGGTAGAGCATTTGTTTTGCATATGGCTTACCTGGGTTCAATCCCAAACACTCTCTGGATCCCTCAACACACAGAAGTGATCCCTGAGTACAGAACCAGGATAAGCTCTGAGCTTTGTCAGGTGTGACCCTGAAACAAAAGAAAAGGAAAAAAAATTAAAAATCCTTTGTAAAGTAACATGAAGGATTCTATTTCTAATGGTGTCTGTAAATTTATCCTTTCCTTTTCCGAGGAACTTCTGGGTACCTATTGCCAGTATCAGATTTATTTTGCAGCCCTGGTTCCATATCACATCAGTCTTGACAAGTAGGTGATTTAAACTGAAAATTTCCAAGTTCTTCTCTTTGTACCTTTAACCTTGATGGCACTCTGGCATAATCAAGTCTCATAGAAAGAATGTAAACAGCAAATTTCAGCGAATTCTGGCCAGGGTTTTAATGTTGTTAGTGGAAGTTCATGTATAGGGTACAGGACTCATTCTTATTGAAGGGCCCATTTATGATTTCTTAAGCATTTTTTACCATTCTGAAGCAAAATAAAATGCTTACTTTTATAGCATTGTTACAGAAACAGGACCAGTGTTCTCAGTAAAAAAGACGTCTCTAGCTAATAGACACCATACATTCTACTCTTCTCGTATGTACTTAGGCTCTTAGGGCTTTTTTTTAAATTTCAATGAGAATTTCATTTATTAATACCTAAATATATATTTTACTTAAATGAATTGAATTACTTTTTCTATTGATATATATTGGTGGGTGACTTTGTAGATTAAAAAGACTTTTTTTAAAGTTCAAATTTAATAGCTTGCTAAAAGTAACAAGAGTAATATCAGGTATATATCTTAAAATGAGATATGTTTGTATTTAAAATAAGCTATTTTAAAAATGAGTAACTTAGTGGAAAAATGTTGAGGTCTGTTTCCATAGATAAGCTCATATTGACTATAAATGTTCAAATTGTTTCATAAAAGTCAGTTACTAGAAAACTGTAAGAGGGTTAATATTTGTATTAAATTTTCAGTATAAATGGCTTCACTTGCCTTGGATTTTAATAGGTTGAATTTGATTATATTTTTATCAAATTTGTTTTAAATCTCCTGTGTAACATTTTAAATACTTAACCAAAGTATTTAGATAGCATCCATTTTGGTGTACAATTTTACACCTCTTCAGATGTGGATTACTGCAAGTGCCCACCATCTAAATACCAGTGTCCCTCTACAGCACCTCTTCAGACTCACGTTTTCACCTTTTAGACCCTTTCCCAAATCCCTCAGTGGTTATCACAGTTCTGTGGCCCAAGTTCAGGGTTTGCTTTCATCGCCTCTACCTTTGCTTTGTTTATTTCAACTAATAATGAGATTATGCATTGTCTTTCTCCTTCTGACTTACTTCACATAGCACAAACCCCTCTAGTTATATCCCTGATTTGCAAGTGAGAAAATTTAATCTTTTCCTTAGCCGGGTATATATCATTGCACCATTAGATCACATCTTCGTTAGCTGTTGTTGGGCATGTGGGTTGTTTTCTGTTCTGCTTATGTTGCTAGCTATTGTAAACAGTGCTGTTGTGCAACCTTTATTTCTGTGTGTGTGTGTG